>PVJS01004933.1:0-39937 GCA_004027185.1 Glis glis | reverse complement strand
GAATAAAACCTTTAAATTCCCTAAGTCATCACTTTCATAGATTAAACACTTTGAATTTAAAGAGGCCTATAATTTGTGGAAAATGTCGGTAAAGGAAGTCCTTCCTGTTCTATATCCCATTCTTGTTTTTAGGTGAAATGATAAAAATTTATTTCCTCTCGTGATTAGTTAAAATGGCATAGTAAATAAAATTTCTCCCCCTCGGGGCTAATGGAAGAATCCAAGCCTGGAGCACCTTCAGGAGTCACGCAGGCTGTAATGAGTGTAATGTAGATATTAAAGTCAGGATGTGTTTGTGCGGAGGTATCGGACTGATGGATTCCAGTCCAACAATTGATTTGGCTTTTTCCGCTCTAATTTGGGCAGCTCTCTGACCACCAGGCATTAACCCACCGAGTATCTTAGAATCAAACATACAGGAAAGGTGTTACTGGCTCATGGCTAACTCTTCCCTGAAAAAGTCAGCAAGTGTGGGCCTGTACAACCATTACAAGGTTATTGGAGAACGCATTAATAAAAAAATTGGCATGTGAATCTAGAAAAGTTCTAAAAAAAAAAAAACAATTTCTATGACCCCAAATGAGACCAAGTAGCCCTTGACACAAGAAAGCAACTGTGACTCTTTGCTTCTGGTTGGCAAAGCTTGGCCCTCGTCCTTATCACCGCTGATTCCCAACCTGGGGGTAGGCCATTTCATTTGACTCGTGTTGGTGCAACTCTTCAAGAGATCAGATTTTAAAAATCACAAAAATATGGAAAAAGTAATTTTAAAGAGAAAATATTTAAAACCCTTTATAACTGCAGAATTGACATGGAGAATTGAACTTTGCTAACAGTTGACTTTACCTTGGAAAAGACAGCATAGTGATGTAAATTCTGAAATAAGTCCCCAAACTGAGAAAGTGTACATCATTTCTTCTAGAAATTTAGAAACAGACTGCCTTTGCAATATTCTCATCAACCCTTCAGGTACTGCTAACTTTTGCTGTACAGTTGAACACGTGAATGAATAAAACTCGGCCACAGAGTCTTGCAGAGGAAATAAAGATCCTTTGTTTTACAACTAGAAATAAAATTTATATTCTCTCCAATTCACTCAGGGAAAATGGATGTGTTTTGAGACTGAATAGTACTGTCAGCCTTAAGTTAAATTTAAAACCCTTTCTCAAGGACAGAAATAATTTCAGACATGTTTCTAAGTCTAGATATTTCCCGATATCTTTTGTCTTACATTGTACACAGTGGAGCGTGAGCACGTGTGCGATGCTTGTATGAATTTGTGGTAGTGTGCTCAGAACGCTTGAGGCTATGTCTACGCAAGGGGTCTCATCTATAGACACAAGGAAACCAAATTTTAAAGCACTACTTTGAAATCACATTAAGGATCTGAGACAATGCAATACAAGCCAGTAGTAAATAAATTCAGAGAACTTGGACCTCCTCCTCTAATGCAGTCACTGCAGATTTAAAATGGGAAGCGACCTGCTCTAGGCCACAGGCTCACATTTGCTTTCCTTCTCTGTCAGTTTATCTTGTTACTTCTTTCATATTATTAGCGGTCATAGATTTAACTCACCTTCTTTCTTTCACAAAGCAGAAAACAAATTTGAAAACAAACCAACAGCCCATTACTCAGAAAAACTGAGAGCTACGGAAGGGTTGATGTCATTTCCATACGTGCAGCTTCACTTGAGTATGTATAATCTTCCTGACATGACGGATCAGCTCGCACTGGAAGCTCCGGCCTTTTGATTAGGCACGCTGAAGTGCGTTTCAAAATGATATTAATTGAATCATCAGACACTAATAGCATCCTAGGAACTGCTTCCCTTTATCACTCAAACTGCTAATGCATGTAATAACCCTTTCTGAAATAAAAGTCTCCACTGAAATATTAGGAAACATACAGATGATTAAACCACTTTTCAAAAAAAAAATCTTAGTATAACGTGCTTGCGATGCATAAAAGCTAGCCAAATGTCACATTCTGAACACACCTGTTCCAGCTCTAAGTCTACAAAGCAAAAGTCAAGTGACATGAAAAACTGTATTTTTCTATTGTATGTTTCTCATTTTGGACTCTCCACCATTGAGGAATGGTTGGATTCAAAATTTTATAACCAAAGGGGGGAAAAAAAACTTTGAAAACCAGGGTTTAGAGGGAGAAACAGACCCTTAACCAAGACAAGGAAAAACCATTCCTCTGGGACATTAACACAATAGATTTTGTTTTTCTTTTGAGAACAGAAAACCCATATAAACCAAAACCAGCATTGCTTCAGGTTATAGCCATAGAAGAACTTCCACGGTTTGGGGACAGTCTTACCTAGCTATCAGACCAGATTTTAAATTCTAGGTTATTGACAGATTATAACATGTTAACAGTGGGACAAACTGGAAAATACTCATTATCTACACATGAGAAGGTTACCGTTTATAAATGCTAAAATACTGTATCTATTGGCATTTAGTGAAATCTTTCTCTGATCCAGATTTTTGCACTGGGTGGACAGGGGAAGGGGGTTCAAAAAACAAAAAAAAAAACATCAAAATTAAAACCTACTCTGTGAACCTTTCATTTCTCCCCAAACAAATGATCTAAACCAACCAGACCACAATTCTCCATTCTTTTCCTAATGGGACAGCTTTGCTTATTTGCATACCTAGCAACTGAAAGTATGGACGGACGTTTTCTGCCAATTAACTCTTCCCTGTTCTCATCAGGTAACTGCCTGGCTCTTTCAGCGTTTGTAGGTATTTTCTACACAGTGATACAGCAAAGTACCCCTCCCCCATACACAGACCCATGCCCCCTCTAGAAAGGAAAAGGGAGGGAGGGAAGGAGGAAAGGATGGAAGAAGGGAGGGAAGGAGGGAGGGAGGGAGGGAGGGAGGAAGGAAGGAAGGAAGGAAGGAAGGAAGGAAGGAAGGAAGGAAGGAAAGAAGGGAGGGAGGGGAAGCTCCTCTGGTTTGGTCTGCAGTGGTCCCTCCAGGCCCTCTGACTAGCACAGCCCAAATCCTGGCATGAGCTAACTTAGGTTTGGTTAAGTCTGTTCTCTGCAAAGGCAAATAAAGGTGACTTCCAAGTGTTCAGTGCAGTAAAGAAAAAAGAAGAAAGCAAAAAATGTAAAAGGTGAAAAACAAAAGTGCTTGAAAATAATTCTCAGGGACTTATCTTGAGAGGAGACTCGCAGGCGAGGCAGCCCCCTCTCGGCGTTTCCTGCCCCTGTGCCCAGTACAAAGACCTCCCAGGTCCCGGTTCCAGAGCAGGGCCGGTCCTCAATGACATCCTTTAGTGGCTTCCAGGAAAAGTTGTATTCCTCGATGACGACGACGACCACGACGTGTGGCCCATTCACCTTGACCTCGGAGACCTCACAACTTTTTGGCGCCGTCGTGACAGGCCGCTGCCCGGATGGTGGTCCCTGCCAAGCCCCGGTTGCTGACCCTACGGACCAACACTTTGGAGACGGGGATTTTTGTTCTGGGCACCTCAGCCCTGGCTGGCTGCTGGTGCACCACGGGGTGGCTGGATGGAAGGTTGGCGAGGTGCTTGATGCTGATGGGAATTTTAGAATCCTTCAGTAAACTGCCTGGTGTTCGCAGCGGGCAGGTGATGGTGCCCGGGGACACGGGCTTTAGCCGGGACGCGCAGGACGTCTCCTCGTGGGCAGGCGGGACCGCGGGGCTCCCGTCCGGCTCGGCGTCCAGGTCGTAGAGCGCGTCCCCGCTGCAGCTCTCCCGGGGCATGGCTGCCTTCTTGCAGGTCCCGGCGCTGTCCCCTTCGGGGCCGGGCGTGGAGTCCCAGTAGCCCTCGTCGCTGTTGGGGACCCCTTCGGGCTGCTCCTTCTCCGCGAGCTTGGGCTGGTCCTGGGGCGGGAGCTCGGCGGGGGTCCTGGCGAGCCTCCTGCGCTTGCCGGAGGTGGAGGACGCGTCCTTGGGCGGCTCCCGGCCGCGGGCGTCCCGGGGGGCCTCGGGCACCGGCGTGGCCTCGGGCGTCTGCGCGGCTCCGGCTCCCTCCTGGGGCCCCGGTCCCTGCTCCTCGCTCTGGGAGAGCATGTCCCAGAACTCCTGGAGGTAGGTGTCGTCCACCTGGTCGGGGCTGGCCATCTCCTCGCCGCCTCCTTGGTAGGCCACCACGCCGGCGTTCTTTTTAGACAGGGCCGGCTTGGCGGGCCCGGAGACATGCTTGTCACCGCCGGCCCCGGCCTCCTCGTCTGGGTCTGCAATAATGTCCCCGCAGCCTGTAAGAGAGTCAAAGCTTTTCAGTGAAGCCACGTCAGAAAACATCAAACAAATACGATCGGCCGCCGGGTCCGAGGGCGGGTGGGCCGCCGCGGCGCCCCGGGGCGCGGCCGGGCTCGGGGCGTCACCGGTCCGGGCGGCGTCCTGGGCCTCCTGCGCCTCGCCGGCTCCCGGCTCGGGTGCGCGCCGCCCCTCGGGGTCCGGGGCCCGGGCGCTGCGGAGGTCGGGGCGCGGCGACACCTGCGGCCCCCCTGCGGGCTCACCTGCGGGCTCCCGCGGGGCGTCCCCGGCGGCGCGGGCGGCGCGGGGCGCCTCCTCCTGCACGCACTCCAGGCTTGCGGAGAGCGAGGCGGGCGGCCGCGGGCCGGGGCCGGGGCCGGGGCCGGGGCCGGGGCCGGGCGCGGGGCCGGGCGCGGGGCCGGGCGCGGGGAGGGCGCATGGCGGCGGCTCGGCGTCCTTGGCGCGCTTGTCCCTGCGGGGCCAGCGCACGCCGCTCAGGATGCCCCGCAGCCCCCGCTTTTGTCTGCCGCCCGCCTTGCCGGCGTCCGCGGGCTCGCCCCGGCCGCCCTCCGCCCGGCCGTTCTTCTTCAGCAGCGAGAAGAAGCTGTGCGACTTGGCCACCGCGCCGCCGCTCGGCGGGCCCGCGGCTTTGGGGGGCCCGGGGTCCCCGCCGCCGCCGCCGCCGCCGCCGCGCGCCTCCTCCTTCCTGCCGCCCTCCGGCATCGCCGCCTCGGCCGCCAGCCCGTCGTGCGTCCGGCTCCTCACCATGCCCGCCGGAGCCGCGCTCTTGCCCTCCTCTTTGTTTTTGACCCCAAAAATGCTGGGCATGGTGCCGCCCGATTTCCTCTTCTTGAACAATTTGAACGCGGCTTTATTAATCCTCCCCGACGGCGGCTCGGCGGCCGGCGTGTCGGCGGCGCAGTCACAATGCGAGTCCATGTCTGCGGCCCCGGCCCCGGCCCCGGCCTCCTCCTTCCTCCTGCAGACCCCCGCGGACGCGCGAGCGCTGACAGCCCCGCCGCCGCGGCCCCGGCTCGTCGCCATGGAAACCGAGCGGGCTCGGCCGTGTCGTCAGCCTGGGCCCGCGCCAGCCCGCTGTCAGCCCAGGCGGCCGCTGTCAGCCCAGGCGGAGTCAACCTGCGCGCCGGGCTCGGGCTCGGGCCGCCGCGGCTGCCGCGGAGGAGCGCGCACGGGAGACCATCTCCCCTCCCGCGAAGGCCTTATATAATACCCTAACCCACTTCCACCGCGCTGGGCTCCAGCGCCTTTTGGTTTTTTTTTTTTTTTCCGCCCTTTGTAGCAAGAGCCTGCAACGCAGCCTCGAGCAGACTACTGCAGAAATGAAAGTCGTAATTACGGAATTGAGATTGCATCGACTAGCCCACCGTCAGATTTCTCCTCTACCCTGGCTCTTTGCGGGAGCCCGATCCTGCAGCAGGGAGTGCCCACGGAAAGGACAAAGCGAGTCGGCCCAACGCGAATGCATGTTCCTTGTATCATCCAGCCTGGACCTCAGGCATCCTGGTGTCTTTCCCTAGTGCCGCTCCTCTCCTCTGTCCTTAACCTTTGGGCACTAAGCCCAGCAGGCATCAAGTGTGTCTGTTTACATCTGTGTCTGGTCCAGGACTGGGTGCAGTCTTCGGGTCGCTGTGGCATCCTTCTTATTGTAGTTCTGATTCTTGTTACAAAAACACCAGCGGTGGGTCAGATACCAATTAGCAATGAAAGTCCAATGGTCCCCTGGGATGGACACTGACCAGTCCTTTGGGACAACCATGGCTTTTTATTACTATTTATTATTATTATTATTATTATTATTATTTTGGTACTGTGGAGTGAATCCAGGGGCACTCTACCACTGAGCTACACCACCAGCCCTTTTAATTTTTTTTTTATTTTGAGATAGGGTCTCACTAAATTGCTGAGGTTGGCCTTGAATCTGCAATCCTCCTGTCTCAGCCTCCCAAGTACTGGGATTACAGGCATGCACCATGCCCCATGAGCTTTGGTGTTTGTTTGTTTGTTTGTTTGTTTGTTTGTTTGTTTTAATGTATCACTTGCATTATGCCAAGAAATCTTAGTTTCCACCCATTCAAACTGAGGTTTTGCTAATAACAGACGCTGACCACTGCAGTGTCTGTAACCATGAAATGTACTTGGCTTACACATAGGCCTTGGGGTGAACACTTATATGTTGCCCTTTTCTGTTGCTTTTTATCAAAAACACTGTTCTGTGAAATTAGAAAATCATTGAGTTTAGGTTCAGGAGAGGTTTTTGTTTTGTTTTGTTTTGTACTGGAGATTGAACCCAGGGGCAGTCTACCTCTGAGCTACATACACCTCCAGTCCTTTTTATTTTTTCATTTTGAAACAAGATCCTACTAAGTTGCTGAGGCTGGCCTCGAACCTGTGATCCTCCTGTCTCAGCATCCCAAGAACTGGGATTACAGCCCAGCTCCAGGAGAGATTATTTTATTCTCTGACACCAGTGAGGCTTTTCCCAATTCCAACTGACCACTTGGCATGCTGAATCAGAGTCCTCTTTGCTTTGTGGAAAGACCAGGTGGGAGGAGCTATAAAGAGACACTCATTTGTTATTTCTTCACAACTTTTTCTTTTACACACACACACACACACACACACACACACACACACACACACACCACAGTTGCTTAGATATGTGGGTTACTATATAAGTAACTGTGTCAGTCTGAAAGCAGTTCTGTCTGGGACCAGGGAAGAATGAAGTCGTTTATAAAACACCTTCCCTTCTCTGTCCCTGACCCTGAGAGTTGGGAGAAGGTGGCTACTTATCCCCTGGGCTCTCTTATCTACCAGGACAGGCCCAATGCCACCCTAATTTACATGAGAATTCTTGGGCCTCTTGGGAGAAAATTGGCAGAGGACTTGGGGTGGATAGCGTTACTTGGGACGTAGATCCCTAAACAAAGAGCAAGGGACAAAGTGGCCTTCAGTCGGGGTAAGGCATCCTGTGGCCTGTCACCGGCCCTGGGGAAGAAGAAAGCAAGGACACTCAGAACCCTCCAGAGGGACAGGAGAAGGTGAGTTCAGTACAAAAAAAAAAAAAGTTTCCGGACAAAGCTGCTCCAAAACAAGACAATACTTCACAAATATAAGTGGACTTTTCTGGAAGGCACAGCTGACCTTTTCAGTTTGGGCACAAGGCAGTGTTTGTCCTTGAGTCAGGACTTTTTCCCTCTAGACAGTAAGCCTCTCTGGGGGAGGATATGTAGAACAAGAAAGAAGGTAAGAGAAATTCAAGGATTGTCTGAAAGCTCAACACTGTCAGCAGCAGCAACATCATCATCATCATCAATGACATCATCAGTATCATCATCATCATCAATATCATCATCAATGACATAATCAATATCATCACCATGAATGACATCATCAATATCATCATCACCAATTGCATCATCAACATCATCAGTGACATCATCAACGACATCATCAATACCATCAATGGCATCATCGTCAATATCATCATCAGTGACATCATCAATATCATCATCATGAATGACATCATCTTCACCATCATCAGTGACATCATCAATATCATCACCAATGACATCATCATCAATATCATCATTACCATCTCCCATTTTGATGTATCTCCTAACCAGCGGGGCCTGTCTCTGTCCTAAGCTTACCGAGTGGAATTTTCTATCTTAGGTGAACCACCAGAACATTCTGTAGAGGGCCTGGGTGAGGAGCTGCCCTTGGAGCCATGGTGTGGCTCTGTTGTGGGGCTCTCCTGGTCACAGCATTTCCAATAAAGGGGTCACTGTCTTTGCTTTAAACTCATCTAAGGTCTTCAAAAGAATGATGTTTAATCCAGAGGTTTTGAAATAATACATGAATTGGGACCAACGCCTTCTATCTGCAGACCACTTAGCCGGTCTAGACCCCAGATAAGTCTGAAATGTCTAGCTCCCTGTTCTTGTCTGTTTCTGCCTGTGATTCTACTCCAAGATAAGCTCTAGAAGCTGCGGTGCCATCGAGGACCCCAAATGTCCAGCCCAAGATCTTCCCTCAGTAGGAGACGATCAGAAAACGCCCCAGTTCTGCCAGCCATGATGCCTTCCCTGATGTCAACTCTGTCCCCATAGCTAAGGACTGTCCTTGCCCACATACAAGCAGAGACCACACTGTGAAGGGCCCAGGTGCCAGGAGAGAAACATGTGGACCCCCCACAGGGAGCCTGGCGTGGGGGGCGATGCGCTGGTGTGTTCCTGGACCCTCCTTGCCCGGCAAGATACGGCCATGGGCCAAGGCAGGCAGGATGGACACTGGAGATGTCTGCACAGTGAGTCCTGAGCGAGACTGAAATTCTTCATTATTATCATTATTATTTTATCAGTACACAATAATTATACAGAATAGTTGATTTCATTGTGGCATATATAGTCTGAAATTCTTATATTTTCTTTAAGCATGTTTTGTTTTATTTTGGTACTGGAGATTGAGCCTGGGTTCAGTCTACCTCCGAGCTACAACCCTGGCTCTTTTTTTTTTTATATAATTTTCTATCTTGAAACAGGGTCTCACTAAGTTGTTGAGGCTGGCCTTGAGCCTGCAATTCTCCTGTCTCAGCCGCCTAAGTGCTGGGATTACAGGTGTGTACCACCACACCTGGCTTCTTTAAGCGTATTTTGATTCCTGATTTTCCCCAAACATCAGTCTTCACTGTGGGTTCATAGCTGTTCAACATATATGTTTACTCAGAGGAGAAATTCATTTGTCATTAGTAACACACAAGTCATAATTTTCCACATTAACCCTGGTGCGCAATCGAGGTGGGGAAAGAGCTCAGCTCAGGAGACAGAGTCATGAGAGCTCAGGGAGGGAGGCCCGCCAGCCCATCAGATGTCACTCAGGCCCGCCCCCGTGGCTTCCTATGCATCCTAGGTACAGGAGACCCTGTAATGCTGGCGGCCGGGCACCAGCATGGAGGCTTGGGGCTTGAGGAAGCGGCAGTGTACCCGTCTCCTGGGGTGTGTGACAAGCCTGGTGGCTTCACACAGCAGATGTACTTGACTCAGAGTCCTTAAACTTGGGACGGTGAGTCGTTGAGCAAGGGACAAAGTGGTCTTGACCCTGAGCTTATTGAAGAGCAAAGTGGCAGCAACCGTTACCACCAGCACGGCCACATCTGCCTCGCCTCCTGTCCACAACACGGTCGCCAGTGCCCTTGACACAGGCACGACTGTGCTTGGACTCAGCACTGCTGGGTTCAAGTCGGAGAGTCGCCGCTCCAGTGGGCATCGCCCCTTGGCCGGTTTTAGGGTCACGGATGGCCCTTCCAGGGCTTCCAGCAATGCGGGACAGTACCACTGCCAGCCAGAGTAAACAAGAAGGAAAGTGTGTCAGCCAAGAAGAGCAGATGAGACCCCTGGGAACCCCAGACCATGTGGGAGGAACGTAAGAGGGGCAGCAGAGTTCCACACAGGGGGGAGAGTAGAGCAGGACAATCTTTGTCTTTCTCATTGTTCTATCTCTTTTGCCTAAATCAGAGGGACCTGAGAAACACCTGCTCCCGAGCTGCAGCCACGCCCTTCCCTTCGCCCCTGCTCTGCCACCGAGTGAGCAAGAGTCGCTCTCAAAAAACATTCCATCTTGGCCAGGTGCAGTGTGACGGATGCCTGTAATCCCTGTACTTGGGAGGCTGAGACAGGAGGATCACAGGTTGGAGACCAGCCTCAGTAATTTAGCGAGACCCCATTTCAAAATAAAAAATAAAAAGGGCTGGGGGTGTAGCTCGGAGGTAGAATGTTGCTGGATTCAATCCAGAGAGAAAGAGAGAGAGAGAGGAAGGGAGGAGAGGGAAGGAGAAAAAGAGGAAAGAAAAAGGAAAGGAAAGACTATCTCAGCTTCGGGAGTGGGCGGGGCCTCTGCAGAGCAGGAGCAAGGCGGAATGAGGTGAGATAGCAGAGTGCGCAGACAGGACGCCAGGACATCGGGTAGATAACTGTAGCGTTAGAGGACAGCCAAACCAGCAGTGGGAGCCACCAAATCCGGGCAGGGACGCAAGAGGGAAGTAGGTTGGAGAGGAGGGCTGTGAGTGAGGAGGCGAGGCCCAGGAATCCGAGACTGCGAGGCTGGAAGGGGGCTGCAGATTGACCCACATCACTGTGGAGCGTCCATCCAAGGCCCAAACTCCTGCACCTGGCCATGCTTTTGCTCATCTTTATTTTATTTTGTTATCAATTTTTTTGGTGCCAGGGATTGAACCCAGGAGCATTCTACCTTCGAGCTACACGCCCAGCCCTTTTTATTTTTCTTAAATAGGGTCTCGCTAAGTTGCTGAGGGTCTTGCTAAGTTGCTGAAGTTGGAGATCCTCCTATCTCCTATCCCACCAGGATTACAGGCATGTACCACCGTGCCTGGCTGCACTTGTGCTCTTCTTAAACTCTGCTCTGCATCTACTTCTGGACACAAAGTCAGCACACACAAGCCTTGGTCCAGGCCAGACAGACAGACAGCTCTCATGGGCCACCCTGGCCAGCTAAGCGAGGCCCTCTGCTCACGCTCCTCATCCCTCCCTCCCCCAGTCCTTTTTATTTTGAAACAGGTCCTCTAAGTTGCTGAGGATCTCGCTAAATTGCCAAGGCTGGCCTCAAACCTCAAATCCTCCTGTCTCAGCCTCCAAGTACTGAGATTACAGGCGTGCACCACCACACCCAGCTAGTTCTCTTGCTTTCTCCTGCTACACTGGTTCTGCCCCTGCCCCTCATTGTCAGATCCCCCCCTTGCCACGATGACATGGGCACACCCACTGAGTTCCAGACAATAGTGGGGCTCTCTCTACTCCAAGATCCCTAAGAAGCTCACAGGGGGGGGAGGGTGCCTCTCTCCACTCCCTGCAGCTAAGCTGGGTGGAGGGTGTAAGGAGCAGAGCCCCTTCCTAAGGACCCCTGGAAGACTCTCACCCTCTCCTTGTGAAGCAGGTTCACTGTGCTCAGGACTCGGGAGGACTCAGCACCGCACCAGTAGCAGCACCGATGCCGATCCGCTCGCATGTGTGTGATAAGACAGAACACTTACGCGGCAATTTAAGTGAAATGACTGACTTAACAAAGTTGCAGCAAAGGACCATAGAAACCTAGGATTCAGGACAAGCCAGGCCTCCAAAGCTCAGGAAAGCTGTCCAGGACAGGTGGAGTCTCATCTTCTCGTGTTTTAATTGCGCTAAAGCTGAAGGACCCTGAACACACACTCCACCCCGGGTTTTATACCCAGCGGCCGTGGACTCACTGGGCCAAAGTGTTGCTGGGCACCATGTTCTAGAAAGAACGACAACAGAGCCTCGCAACTCAGGCCAGTTCCTCCATACCTCTCAGATGTTGCCTTCCCAGCACATCTTATAGTTATTCTGAGAACTGCGAGTGAGAAAGGGAGAAGCCGGTCACCAAGGCCATCTGGAGACTTGTTTTGCCACACTCTGGGCCGCTTCATGAATAAACACTTTCTCTTTTGCAAAACTCATCATTCCAGTGACTAGGCTACTGCCTGGTGGGCAAAATGATCCCGGGTGGGTAACACCACCCCCTGATCTCTGCATACCTTTTAGCCTTCTCCTTAGTGGAAAATATTTTGGGATAGAGTAAATGCACTTAGTACCTGCTTGAAATAGACTAACACCTGACAGCTCCCAGTGTTTTAGGGAAGGCCTCCATGTTGTCCATGCAAATCAACAAGTATTTATTTATTTATTTATTTATTTATTTATTTTTGATACTGGGGATTGGGCCCAGAGGCATTCTACCACTGAGCTATACCTTCCACCCCCCCTTTTTTTTGTGGTACCGGGGATTGAACCCAGGGGCGTTCTACCTCCGAGCTACACCCCCAGCCCTATTTTTTATACTTTATTTTGAAACCAAGTCTAACGAAGTTGCGGAGGCCTCACTAAGTAGCTGAGGCTGGCCGCGAAACCGGATCCTCTGGTCTCTGCCTCCCAAGAACTGGGATTACAAGCGTGTGCCACCACGCCCGGCAGCCCTTTTCATTTATTTGTTTTATTTTGAAACAGGGTCTTGCTAAGTTGCTGAGGTTGGCCTCGAACTTGCAATCCCTCTATCTCAGCCTCCCAAGTATTGGGATTACAGATATGCACCACCATGCCTGGCTGCTTCAATGAGCATTTTTTTTCAATGAGCATTTATTGAGTGCCTACTGTGTGCTAGGTGCTGCTGTCAACATACCAGAAGACATGCCCGGGTGAGACCCCCAGACCCTTAGACTATCAGCACCTCTTTTCCTTCCCAGGAGCCAGGCCAGCGAGCTCAGGCCTCAGCAGCCTGGATGTTATTTTTTCTCCTTTTGATGGGGGGGGGCTCTATTTTCCTTCATGATGGATTAATCCCCAAATAGCCAGGCTTGCTTCTGTCCCAGACCCTAACCACCCGCTGGGTTTTCTTTGTGGGCTTTAGGTTAAGACCCTGAGCCGGCTCCATGTGGCTTTCATTTGTGTGTCATTTGCCATCCACCCCAGCAAGGTTACTTTTTTCTCAAAAGCTAGAAATCTCAGCAGATGTATTCATTCTGGGATGTTTCCCGGGCTCACACCAGTGAGCTCATTAGCCCAAGATAACTATGGGGCTTTTTAAAAAAAAAAAAAGCAAAGAGTGGGACCATGTGATCTGCCCCTAGCCGCTCTCATTCCTGTATGTCCAGGGAGAAATGACTCAAAGTCCCCCAAGAAGGAGGGCTATGCTTTCTAAACGCTTACTTCTTACGAGTGTCTACTTCCGTTTTGCGGAAGACTGAAGCTCAAGCAGGAAGTTTCTAGGTCAGATATACTTTGCTCTAATAAAAGAAAGTCTAGCCAAGAAGAACAGCAAAGCTATGGTCTGGGCTTCTTAGAGTGGCTTGTCTGATTACCCAATTATTACAGTTCAGATTAGGCAGGGATTAACCCCTGAGGGTGGACAGATGGAGAACACTATTAAAATACCCCATGTGGGGCTGCAGGGCGAGGAGCAGCGACCACCTGTTCCCGTTTCCTGGGTCAGTCTGTCCTCGTTTAGAGCCCTGGGATCGCTGACTCCCAGGTCTGGAGACTGAATGGCCCAGGAAGCCAGGGGCCCTCCCTGTCTGGCCCAGAAGTTCTGTACCCCTGGTCTCTGTCCCTATCTGGCACCCTGCCCTGGACTGACGCCATAAAGAAACATTCGGCCAAATTGCAAGTGACTTCCGGGTTCTCTCTCAGTGCTCTTGGGAACAACAGGTCTGGGGACATTTTATGAGACCGTAGCAGACAGAAAGATTTCAATTCCAAGCTCCTTTTCCTTCATTAACTCCTGAAGAAATAGGCCATGCCTCCCTTTGTGAGCCTCTGTAACTGGGAGGCTACATCAGAGCTATATCTTTGTGCTCTCGGAAGCTGGACAGGAGGGAGGTGGTCCCTGTCTTTGTACCTTTTCACCCCTGCATTCTGGGAAGTTGGGACAGTCTTGGTGTCACCTGGCTAGGCAGGGAGCCCGAGGGTGCTGGCCTCTGAATGCACAGGTACGAAGGTCCTAGAAGCAATCAATTCGATAATAAGCAGTCCATTGAATGGGCTCTTCTTCTTCAAGCCCTTTATCTTCCAGGACTAGTATTTCTGATTTCCTGAGGACATGTTCAGGAGCAGTAATGATTGACGTGAAGACATCATGCTGAAGAAAATACATTGAGTAATCCCAAGATTTTAATGCTTTAGCTGGACGAGTACTTCTTTCTTGTATATCTAACTTAAGTCAATTCAAGAAAAGTGTATTGAGCGCATTGTGTGTCTCCTCCATCACAAACAGGGCCTCAGAGTCATGGAAACCTGGAGTTCCAAGGTTGGAGCAATTGGCCAATTCCAAAATTATACAAGCAGCCACCCATTCATGATCCGACTGCTTCCAGGATAGGGGACCTCACTCTATCCAGAGGGCAGCTTATGCCATGTCTGGACATGAAGCTGAATTTGACAAGCACAGTGGCGCACACCTGTGATGCCAACATTAGAGAGGCTGAGACAGGAGGATCACAGGTTCAAGGCCAGCATGTGTGCAGTAAATTAGCGAGATCCCATTTCAAAAAATTAAAAATAAAATAGGACTAGGGGTGTAGCTCAGAGGTAGAACACACCTGGGTTCTATGTATAGCAACACACACACACACACACACACACACACACACACCAGAGCTGAATTTAAAAAAAAAAAAAAAAACCTCTGTCCTGGTTCTCCCTGTATTGAGCAGTTTCTACAGACCAGGTGCTGTTCCAGGTGACTGTCGTGCATTCGCTCCTTTGACCCCCCTGAGGCGGGGCCTCCCCATTTTAGAGATCAGGAAGCCAGTACAAAGAAGTTCAATGATTTGCTCAAGATCAAATAGCTAGTAAGTGGCAAACTAGTCCAGTGCCACAGTGTACCTCCTGAATTGCTGGTTTGATTATCTGTTGCTGAGTTACACCCTGCTCCGAAACATGGTGGCTTAACACAATGACTACTGTGTTGTTCACAGTTCTGTGAGTTAGATACCGTGGCAGGGCTCAGCGGGGAAGATCTTCTGCTCCGCACACATCAGTTGTGGCCTCTCGGCTTGGCAGCTAGGGCTGGAAGGTCTGGGTGGCTTTGCAAGCATATCTGAACCATGGCGCGGACAGCCGGAAGGTTCTGCAGAGGTCTTGCCAAAGGACCGACTGAGCTTCTTCGTGTGACATCAGAGTCTAAAAGCAAGCATTGTGATCAGAAAGCTTGATGCCGCGTGTCTGATGAGATCCGGCCTTGCCTGGGAAGTTAGACAGCATCACATCTGGCCAATCTAAGTCACAGGGCTGGCCCAGATCAAGGGGAGGTCGTTACACCCCACCTCTTTTTGGAGAATGGCGAGGTCACAAGGCCGAAGAGCATGCAAGACGGGCAATGTTGCCGCGGCCATCGTGGAGACAGCGTCTCTGCCACCTTGAGGAACTAAGCCCAGCGCATTTCTGGATGACACCTGTCCAGATGCTTGAAACTGGCTCTCAGGCAAATCTGAGTCTCGTTTCACACATTACCTCTTCTCCCTCCGCTGTTCCTTTATGAAATATGGAACCACCTTATCTTGCTTCTCTGATGAGCCCCAAAACTAAATATCATATTCCAGGGGGTGTCTGGGCTGGTTCAGAACAGAAGGACCAACATCTCCTGTCTTCTAGAGGTAGAGATCAAATCAACAGGGATTTTTTTTTTTTTTTTTGCGGAACTGGGGATTGAACCCAGGGGAGTTCTACCTCCGAGCTACACCCCCAGCCCTATTTTTTATACTTTATTTTGAAACCGGGTCTCACAAAGTTGCGGAGGGCCTCACTAAGTAGCTGAGACTGGCCGCGAACCCGGATCCTCCAGTCTCCACCTCCCAAGTACTGGGATTACAAGCATGCACCACCATGCCCAGCCAACAGGGATTTTTGACTACTACCACATAGAAATTCTGTCACCTGGAACTCGTACACGCCCCCCCCCGTACTAATATAGTTGTATTGAGGGATCCAGGTTAAATTCGATTTTATGAAATTGAGCCTAGCTCTCTTGGTTCATTTTCTGTTGCTCTAACAAAATATGTGAGACCAGGAAGCTTATAAAGAAAAGAAGTTTATTTGGTGCACCCTCTGAAGGCTCGAAGCACATGGACGCAGGGCCAGTATGTGCTTGGCGTCCAGTGCGGGCCTTCTGGTTGCATTATAACATGGCGAAGGGCATCGCATGGTGAGACAGAGCCGGCATGCCAGCTTGGTGTCTCTTCTTCTTCTTAAAAATCCACAAGTGCAGCCAGGCGTGGTGGCACATGCTTGTAATCCTAGTACTTGGGAGGCTGAGAATGGAGGATCGCAGGTTTGCGGCCAGCCTCCACAACTTAGTGAGACCCTGTTTCAAAATAAGAAAATAAAATACAGCTGGGGTATGGCTCAGAGGTAGAATGCCCCTGGGTTCAATCCCCAGTACCAAAAATAAAAACAGCTCACAAATGCCAACAGGAGGGTCCCACTTTCATATCCCATCTAATCCTAATTATCACCCATAGGCTCCACATACTACCAGCAACATGAGAATTTGGGGATTAAGTTTTAACCTCATAAACTTTGGGGGGATACCTTCAAACCATAGCACCCTTTTTTTTTGGTACTGGGGATTGAACCCAGAGCCATTCTACCTCCAAGCTACATCCCCAGCCCTTTTTATTTTTTATTTTGAAACAGGGTCTCGCTAGACTGCGGAGGGTCTTGCCAAATTGCTGGGGCTGGCCTTGAGTACAACCAGGTGATCTCACAGCAAATTCCTTCAGAATGTTCAGGCCGTTTGACCTGGGGATTCCGAAGTGCAAGGAAATAATCCAAACGCGACAGCGTTCAAAGCGCTGAGTTACACTGGGGCTTAATGAACCCTGAGCAAACATCGGAAGACTGTGAATCTGAGCTGACTCCAGCCACGACACCAGAGGCCCTTCTCTTGGGCTCTTCCGAGTTCTGATTACCATGCCCTGATTCCATGATTTATGAAAAATGCAAATCTTCCCCATTAACTTTGTAGATTACCAAGAGCTTCCTTCCAAAGGGTTTTACTTATTTTTTTTTTCCCTTTCCAGTCGTGCCCTGCCCTGGGCCGCTTGGATTCCGCATCTGCCTCCCCCAGTCTTCCCCGCTTCCTTGGTGAGCCTTTGCTGGTCTGCAGAGGGCCTGGCGTCCCGCGTGTGCCTGGGCTCCCTCTCACTCCCCCTCAGCTCTGTGACAACTGGCAAGCCACTCCCGTGCTTCTCCCCAAAGCCTTTTTTCCCTCAAAAAGGGCAAGTTTGTCCCCAAAAGGAATTCTTGTATCCACTGCTAATAATATACATGTTCCCCTCGCATTAGTGTATGAAGGATTTTTTTTGTGACATGGGAAAATGCTTATGATAACATGAGCTAAGCGTAAGAAAAGCAAGACCCAGTCCTAGCTGTCCCCAGTCCAGGCTGCTCTGGACGGAACAGGATGCAGCCAGGGAAACGCAATCAAACACTAGCTGTGACCAGAAAGGCCTCTGGGAGACTCTGGGTCGTTCCACACAAACATTGCTACTTCCCAAGTCTTCGGAGGTAACACAGATATTCAGAGCCATTTCTGTATCGCTATTGGGAAACATAAACATCAAGAAGCGGGAAAGCCAAGTAGGGGCTCCGCTCTCTCTCCACACACAGACAGCGCGCTCTCCACGACCACCCTGCCCTCCAGCCTCAAAGCAGAAGCTTGACGGTTCAAATAATTTTGTTTCTATTTATTTATTTATACTAATACTGGGGATTGAACCCAGGGGCATTCTACCTCTGAGCTACACCCCTAGCCCTTTTTATTTGGAAACAGGGTCACGCTAAGTTGCTGAGGCTGGCCTCAAACCTGTGCTCCTCCTGCCTCAGCCTTTCAAGTACTGGGAATACAGGAGAGCACCACCATGCCTGGCTCTGTGAGAGATTTCTCACAGTCTTGCAGGCTGGGAAGTTCAGTGTCAAGGTGTGGCGGTTGGTGAAGGCATTTTCCTCTTTCCTCTTCCTCCTAACCCTAACTCTTCCTCCTCCTCTTCCTCCTCCTCTTTCTTCTCCTCGTCTTCCTCCTCCTCTCCTTCCTCTTCCTCCTCCTCCTCTTCTTCCTTCTTTCTCCTCCTCCCAGGGGCACTCTACCACTAAGCTACACCCCTAGCCCTTTTTATTTTTTATTTCAAAACAGAGTCTCACTAAATTATCATGCTGGCCTCAAACCTGAGATCCTTCTGTCTCAGCCTCCCAAGTACCTGGATTACAGGCCTGCGCCACAGCACCTGTCTCCAAATACTTGCAAAAAGCAGATAGATTGACTCCTCCTCAGCCTGCTGCCAGACTACTTCTGGGACACACTGACAGAATTTCTAGGACGGGGAAGGTGAGGCCCCTGTTACGTGGGGATGCCAGACGGGTCCACCTGCTGGTCCGGGGATGCTTGAAGCAGTTGGCAACTCACCTTCAGCACCTTGCACCTTGAATGTAGTTTAAAATATAGCCAGGCTCCCTTCTTTTTTTAGTCTAGAAGAACTAAGGCAAACCACCACCCGGGAAGAAAACACCCCACCGACATGCAGCCGACAGACCAGGATCAGGGCGCTGTGAAAGGAGAGCTCATTTCTCTGTCTGACTTTTCATAGACGTGCCTTGAGTGACGTGGAAAGCGTAGCGCCTTGGAAGTCTCAAAGCATGCCAGCTACTCATAGCTCCTCTCGGCAGACACAGCTTGTAGGTGGGTAGCACTCGAATAGGCGTCTCTCTTCTTTTCCTCCCTCCAGGAACTCCAAGTGCCAGGAGAAAGTGTTTTTCCTCGTTAATGATGTGCAAGACGTTTCTTGTAGGCGGACGCTATTCTTCAACTTTTTTTTTCTGTTGTGGTACTGGGGATTGAACCCAGGGCATTCTACCTTTGAGCTACTCCCCAGCCCTTTTTAGTTTGCTTGTTTGTTTGTTTTGAAATAGGGTCTCACTTGGTTGCTGAGAGTCTCACTATGTTGCTGAGGCTGGCCTTGAACCTACGATCCTCCTGTCTTAGCCTCCCATGTAGTGGGATTCCAGACATGTGCCACAACTTCTTAAAGTTGGCATTAGAGGTGGTTCTCTGGGTGCACCGGGACAAATTTCCTCTTGCACCTGTGAAAATGATACTGTTCCGTTATCCGAATGAATGGCATCACCCTTGCTCACGGGAGGCTTTGTATTTGCGCGAGTGTGACCCATCAGATGCTCTGTTTGATGCACAGAAGGGTGCAGATGGAGACGTCCCAGCGCGGGTTTCTGTTTCTCCCCACTCTGTTCTCAGGCAGGAACAATGCTCAAGGAGGGGAGAGGAGCTCCCCTGTCCCTAGAGAGACCGAGGGAAAGTCCCCTGAAGAAAAGGGGCCATGCATGGAGAAAAAGAGGGCCAGGGGACCTGAGAGTACAGAGCGGGGCAGCGCAGAAGAGGGACGAAGTGGGGAGCAAGAGAGAGAACCTGCCGTCTGGCAGACTCCAAGCCCAGGTGGGACGCAGCCTGCCCGGCCCTCACCGCCTTTCTGATTCTTCTGTTTACTGGGGATTGAACCCAGGGCATTCTACCTTTGAGCTACTCCCCAGCCCTTTTTAGTTTGCTTGTTTGTTTGTTTTGAAATAGAGTCTCACTTGGTTGCTGAGAGTCTCACTATGTTGCTGAGGCTGGCCTTGAACCTACGATCCTGCTGTCTTAGCCTCCCATGTAGTGGGATTCCAGACATGTGCCACAACTTCTAACACACCACGGGCGGGAACAGGTGCCGACACCAGGGGCTTTTGCTTCTTCACCAGCAAGCCCAACTTTGTTTTTGGCACTGGGGATTGAACCCAGGGGCATTCTACCTCTGAGCTACACTCTCAGCCCTTTTTACTTTTTAGTTTTGAAACAGTCTCACTGAGTTGCTGAGAGTCTTGCTAAGTTGCTGAGGCTGGCCTCAAACCTGTGACCCTCCTGTCTCAGGCTCCCAAGTACTGGGAGTACAGGTGTGCACCACAGCTCCTGAATCAATCACAACTTTTTATACGCTCTAATTAAAAGTCAGTGTTCCTGGTGTGCAAATCCAGTATCAAAACAGTTTACCTAATTCTCCTTTCCAACCAGATTATGACTCTGAGTCCCTCCTCTAGAAGGTTCTAGATGGTTCTAAACAGAGAGGCAATGAGAACTGACTTACCTTTTCAGGATATCACCTGGCTGCTGTGTGGAGGTTAGATATGGGGCAAGGTGGACACTGGGGAGACCAGTTAGGGGCTGTTCCAGTGATCCAGGGAGAGCTCATGTTGATTTGGATAAGAGGGTGACAACGGAGGCTGTGGTGTGCTCAGGACCGAGTTTTCAGACCTTGTCGTTAGCGTCGTTAGTGTGGACCCTCCTAGGTTCATGTTAAGCATGATGTTGATAGAGCGTTTTAAGGCTGGATATGAACTCTGTGCTAGGCCCTTCTACATTTTCTCACTAATATTCAAAGCTGTTTTCTGAGTTCAGTAAAGCAAAAATAAGATACCCCAAGCCGGGCACCGTGTGGCACAGCTACTTGGGAGGCTGAGGCAGGAGAATAACAGGAGCCCAGGAGTTCGAGGCCAGCCTGGGCAACATAGAGAGATCCCATGATAGAAAGAAGGAAGGAAGAAAGGAAGAAAGGGAGGGAGGGAGGGAGGGAGGGAGGGAGGGAGGGAGGAAGGAAGGAAGGAAGGAAGGAAGGAAGGAAGGAAGGAAGGAAGGAGGGAAGGAGCGCTCTATGCTCAAGAAGCCTCTGAAACCTCGCATGGAAGTACTGCCTATGGTCCGGTGGGATGGGAGCCATTTGGAAGGCGTAACACAGGGACTCAGCCCCTCAAAGGGAGACAGTGACCACGAGCTGGATGACTTACAGGTGCTTCCGGGCAGCAGACCCTGCCGTGCTGACCCAAGAAAGACCAGCAGGGTCTTGGTGAGCGAATATGGGGAGGAGATCTTTCCAGGCCCAGTAGTGGCATGTGGGACCGGGTGGGACCGGGTTGGACCAGGCGGGGATAGGAAATACAGTGTGCTCCAGTGTTGTGCATGGTGGTTTAGGTTGGAGGGGTGAGATTCACATAAAGGAGTAGTTCCTGGAAGGGAAAGCTTGAAGGTAGATCAAGATTAGTGTAAAGAGTCAGGCATGGCAGTGCACACCTGTGACCCCAGTACTTCAGAGGCTGAGACAGAAGGATCACAGGTTCAAGGCCAGCCTTAGCAATATAGCCAGACTCTCAGCAACCTAACGAGACCCTGTTTCAAAACAAAAATAAGGACTGGGGATGTAGCTCAGAAGTAGAATGGCCTTGGGTTCAATTTCTAGTACCAAAAAAAGAAAGAAAGAAATGTAGCAATATTGGAATCCTAGGTTGATGCACCCTTTGGTATTCTTTGGTTAGTAATAGTACAATTCCACTCATGAGTTGCTTCACTATGCTAATAAGTAGAAAGCCCCCCTCTGATAAATAATCCGTTTACATGTTCATTATGTGCAAAACCACTCTAACCACACTTTGACGGTAATTATGGTTACACTGTGGTGTCCAGTTGCACAAGGCCCAAGCTGGGCTAACGTCCTGCTGTCCTGCTTTGAAATGTTTAAGACTTTTTGAACAAGGAGTCTTGCATTCTCATTTTGCATTAGGCCCCACAAATTATGTAGCTGGTCCTGCTGCAGAGCTTAACACGTGTCCAAGTAGTAACAGCAAAGGGCAGCGGGGTCTCTCCTGGAAGCAATGTTGGAAGTAGCTCAATAAGGCCATGCAAGCTGGGACCAAAGGGTGTGCCCCCGGGGTCCCCACAGTCCTTCCCAGAGGTCAGCCGGGAGGGGTGGGCTTGCGGGAGGCTCCACCAGCTCTACCTTTGAGACCCGTCGTGGCGACAGCTGCTTGCCCTGCCTGGCTGAAGAATTTAGCTGCAAAAATCTAATTTGGAGCTCCCTAACGAAGCTAATGAAGTCAGACATCTTAATCTGTTCTTGGTCCAGCTCTGGGTCTAATTCTCGATTAAATGGATAATTGTGACTTTGTGGCATATGTGTCCTTTTTATTGTGATATGTGTGCCAGGCAACATCTTGATGGGATTCTTTTTTAAACCTGGGGAAGGAACTGATTTTCCTTAGCCAAACTCAGTGTCTGAAAAGAGGCAAAATCACTAACACTCTGTGTGTGTATCTGTGTGTGTGTGTATCTGTGTGTGTGTGTGTGTGTGTGTGTGTATGTGTGTGTGTGTGTTTGTGTGTGTGTTACTGGGGATTGAACCCAGGGGTGTTCTACCATTCAGCTGCACCTCCAGCCCTATTTTATTTTTTGTTTTGAAACAGGATCTCACTAAGTTGCTGAGTCTGGCCTTGAACCTACGATCCTCCTCTCTCAGCCTCCCAAGCACTGGGATTACAGGCATGCGCCACCACACCCAGCTTTGTAACAACTTTTAAAATAAATGAATCAACACCGGGCGTGGTGGCGCACACTTGTAATCCCAGTACTTGGGAGGCTGAGACCAGAGGATCCGGGTTTGCAGCCAGCCTCAGCTACTTAATGAGGCCCTCTGCAACCTAGTGAGACTCTGTTTCAAAATAAAGAATAAAAAATAGGACTGGGGGTGTAGCTCAGAGGTAGAATGCCCCTGGGTTCAATCCCCAGTTCTTCAAATAAATAAATAAATAAATAAATAAATAAATAAAGCTCCTATTTTACAACCCTCAGGCCGACTACCACAAACAAGCCATGCCCCAGGTTCCTCATTCCTGACAGGTCCTCGTTGATGGTCAGGTCTTTCTTGGTTGGAAGCAGGCCGTGGCTGGTGGGGTACACACCGAGTCCTGTCTCTTTCCTTTGGCCTCCCAGTCTGTAAGTTAGGAAAATTTGCTAATTAACCTTTAGGCAATATCAAATTATTTCCCCAAGACACATACATCTTCATAACGGTTGGAAAACCTATAAAATCCAGACACTGAAAGGATTGCTCCGTTGATCCTTCCGTCTTCCTGTCAATTCAGATTGTTCTTTATGAAATATTTCCACCATGTTATCTCCAGATAATTGAAAGGATGCTTCCCCTCCCCTTTTGGGATTTATTGATTTAGTTGCTGAATCTTAAAAATATTAATCCAAATATTGGGCTATTTTTAAGCGTGATCTGTTCTTAAAGGGGTTTATTTCCACCTCCCCTATTGTAATTTTATTTTGAAACATTATTAGAATATATATGAA
Source organism: Glis glis (assembly GCA_004027185.1). Lineage (NCBI taxonomy): Eukaryota > Metazoa > Chordata > Mammalia > Rodentia > Gliridae > Glis > Glis glis. The sequence goes on along the minus strand of PVJS01004933.1, from coordinate 16,922 downwards.
CCACAGTGGGGCATGGTGGTGCACAACTGGAATCCTAGTATTTGGGAGGCTGAGACAGGAGGATCACAGGTTTGAGGCCAGCCTCAGCAACTTAGTGAGACCTTCAGCAACTTAGCGAGAACCTCTTTCAAAATAAAAACAGCTGGGGGTATAGCTCAGAGACAGAATGCCCCTGAGTTCATTCCCCAGTACAAAAATAGTAATAAAATCAAGAAAGTCAAGTTCAATCCCCAGTACAAAAATAATAATAAAATAAAATCAGGAAAGTCCCTGGCAAACCAGGATAGATTGGTCACTCCATTAATAGAAAAGGAAGTAGTTATCGTGTATTTGGAAAAGGAAATACAGACAGTTCCCTTTCTACGTCAGTTTGACCTACATTTTTCTACTTTAGGATGGTGCTAACACAATCCCTTGCAGTGGACTAGTAGTTGGAATTTTGTTTCTGTTTCTCTGTGCTGTGGATGAACTCAGGACCTCGGGTATGCGAGGCAGGTCTCTACACTGAGCCATACCCCCAGCCCCCAAAAATTTGGAATTTGGGTCTTTTCTGAGGCTAGCACTGTGTTGGGCGGTGATCAGGAGGGGCAGCGAGCTGTGGGGCTCTGGAGGACGGGTGGCCTGCGCACTGCAACCCGCGGTGGATCAGGATTTGACCCTGAAGCCCCAGGGATGCTAGCATCCCCTCACACCCTGAGTGTGAGCCTCCGTCTGAGCAAACACTGCCTTTCTAGACCCCCCTACGTGTCGGTGAACACAGGCAGGTGGAAGGAGTCACCTCCAAAGCCACGTGGGGAGAGTTATGGGTCCCCAAGGCGCCAGTCCCGAAGACCCGCCCTAAAGACCAGTTGCAGGAAAGAGGAGCCGGTGGGCAGGGAGCGCACCTGCACCTGTGCTCCCTGCGGTGTGCGCGGGCCCTTTGGTCCCTCTGCCGCTCCCTCTGGACTCCCCTCCACCATCCCACAGTCTCCCCATGACACCTGACTCCACGTGGACCCCGCCCCAGCCCCCCATCCTGCTGCTGAGGACCCTGAGGGTCTTCCCGCCATCCCGTCCGTCCGTGGGGCGGTGGTGGAGCTGTCTGGGGCAGGGTGCTGGATGTGCGCATCTCTCTGGTGACAGAAGCCACCGTCTCTCCAGAGACAGCAGGGCGCATGGAACTGGGGCTTCGGGAAGCCTGCTGACGGAATCCTGGCGGACTGGGAAGAACAGAGCAAGACACACAGCTCTTCTTGTGTTTTTATTTTGGTATTTGTTGCTGAACAGTCCCTTGTTCATAATCCTCGGGGCCTGTATTCAGCGCCCACTATGACGCCGATGGCAGAGCCAAAATGTGGAATGGGACCCATTGTCGGCCGCAGATGTGCCGCTGGGGGCAGGGCCGTGTGTGTGTGTGAGTGACAGATGCGTCCAAAGAACAATCGCACAAGAATGTGGCCTTCTGTGCCCTACGCCACCATCGCCACCATGGACCAAATAGGGAGCACTTTACTCCAGGTCTGAACCCCACAACAGAGTAGATTGTAGGGGGAGGATAACTGGACCGGAGTTGAGAGAGACCTGTCCCTCACTGTGGTCAGCAGCATGGCCAGCAAGGACCTGTCGCAGCACAGTTCACACAAGACAGCGTCTTCGCATTTTACAAATATATAAGCTGATTTAAGATTTATATTAATTTGCCAGGCGTGGTGCCACACACCTACAATCCCAGTACTTGGGAGGCTGAGACAGGAGGGTGGAAGGTTGGAGGCCAGTCTCAGCTCCTTAGAGAGACCCTGGTTCAAAATAAAACAATAAAAAGGGCTGGGGTGTAGCGTAGAGGTAGAATGCCCCTGGGGTCAAGCCCCATTATGAGAGAGATTTATTTATACTAGTTTGATTTAACTGTGTCACTGGAATAGCATTTTTTACTTCTATTTTAATTTTCAAGTCAAAATGGGATGCAAAAAAACTAGAAGGAATTTAATTGCCCCACAAGAAAGAATATGGCATCAACATCAGAGCTCACACTGAAGTCGACTAAAAAAAGAAAGATTAATTCAAGCACTATGTTACTGTTGTGGAATTAACATGGGAATCTCCTAATAATTTAAGAGGAATCTTCTAATGAGCATTCCGCTTTGTGTGTGTGTGTGTGTGTGTGTGTGTGTGTGACACTGGGGATTGTACCCAAGGGCCCTCTACCTCTGAGTTATATTTCCGGACCTTTTTATTTGTTATTTTGAAACAGGGTCTCACTAAGCTATAGCACACTGGCCTTGAACCTGCAATCCTCCTGTCTCAGCCTCCTAAGTACTGGGATTACAGGCATGCACAACCATGCCTGATTTCCACTTCATATTGTGTGTGTGTGTGTGTGTGTGCGCAGTCCTAGGGATTGAACCCAGGGGCACACTACCCCTGAGCTATACCCCCAGCCCTTTTTATTCTTTATTTTGAAAAAGGGTCTAGCTATGTTACTGTGCATTGGCTTCAACCCTGCAGCCCTCCCGTCTTTTGCAAATATTTGCATGTGCATCTCGTAATGAGAACTAACACAAGAGATTGTGCCTGAACCCACAACCTTGCACAAAGGCCACTGCTGCCTTACACAAAAATTACTCCCTCAAGATCAGCTGCCCGGCAACAGCCTATCCTCCCTTGGACTGATGCCGCCTTGTTCTCGATCCCTGTAGCCAAGGGTAATAGTTTCACAACAACTGAAATAACCCTCCTCATTTTACCTTTAAAAAGTTTTGTGTCCCTACACCTCCCTAGATACACGTATAGTTTACTATGGTGTGGATATGCCTACTGAAATGTTCACTCCCAAATAAATCTATTACCACTGGGTGTGATGACGTACACCTGCAATCTCAGGCAGGCATCGCTGCCCTCATTTACAAACGGGGAAACCCGAGGCTACGAATTTCATTCCCTCGCCCAGAGTGAGACGTGGAGCGAGCTCAGGTCCCATGACTCTCGTCAGCCTCAGAAAATAGAAGTCTTCCCACTGATTATACTACAGTCTCATTTCTGTAATTAAAAATTTCCAATTTCAGGTAATATTCGAAACTGCAAATTCATTTAAAGCGAAACACTCTCCATACAGGTTTGGCCTTTAAATGCCGTTTTCCATGAGGGTTGGAGAAATGGCTGGTGTCATGTTTGGGGCAGAGAATACACAAGAATTCAGCCTGAGACCCCTGGAGCCTGAAGGCAAGAAAGTCATCAGACCACAGAGTGTTTCCCAAATGACCAGGGCCCAAAACCGAAGGTGTACTGGGGCACCAAAGACAGCACAACTTGAGCATCTTTTTAGTGTGTGTGTGTGTGTGTGTGTGTGTTACTGAGGATGGAACACAGGGGAGTTCTGCCTCAGAGCTACACCCCCAGCCCTATTTTATTTTGAAACAGAGTCTCTCCAAGTTGCTGAGGACCTCACCAAGTTGCTGAGACTGGCCTTGACCCTGTGATCCTCCTGTCTCAGTCTCCCAGGTACTGGGATGCAGGAATGTGCCACCATGCCTGGCTCAATTTGAGCATCATAAAAAGATCAGTGGCAATCAGATATATAAAAACTCACAGGCTCATAATAATGACAAAAGCACAAGCCAAACCAACCAAGCAAAAACTCCAAGCTTATTGAGTACCTTTGGAGGTTGCTGGGACATCGCGTTACTTCGAGGAGTTGGATGTACAAAGGGGAAGATTCTAGCACCTATTCTGCCTTTCCTATGTAGGTTGTATTGCCTAGTCACCAAACAGTCAATGAGGGAAAACTCTTCTTTTTTTTTTTCTTTTCTTTTCTTTTTCTTTTTTTTTTTTTTTGCAGTATTGGGGATTGAACCCAGGGGTGTTGTATCTCTGAGCCACACCCCCCCCAGCTTTATTTTATTTTTTATTTTGAAACAGGGTCTCACTAAGTTGCCGAGGGCCTTGCTAAGTTGCTGAGGCTGGCCTCCAAACTATGATCCTCCTGTCTTAGTCTCCCAAGTACTGGGATTATTTATAGGCGTGTGCCACCACGCCCAGCTGGGAAAACCCTTCTCTTAATAGAAGAACCCAGCTAATTTATAGTGAAGCAATTATATTGTTAGAGAACCACGATTCTGCAATACCCTGATGCAGTGGTGGAATTTGACAGTAATTTACCAAATCCCTGAAAAATTCATTTTTAAGTTAAAGGGGGAAAAATCAAACTGGACTGTCTATTAGATGGTAGATATTATGGGAATAGTATTAGTTTCATCGGGTGGGTGTGACAACAGCCTTGTGGTTATTTTTTAATGTCTTTATCTGTTAGAGACACATACTAAAGTACATACCAGTAAAGTGATACAATGTCTAGGATTTGCTTTAAAATATTCCAGAAAAAAACAGTCTTAGGAATAGATAAAGCATAAAAGGCAGAATATCAATAATTGTTGAAAGTAGGGAATGAGCAAACAGAGTTCATTATTCTTTCCACTTTTGTGCATGTGAAATTTTCTAAAATAATTAAAAAAAATTTTTTTAGAAAGTTCAAGCTTTAGTCAGGCATGGTGGCGCACTCTTGTAATCCCAGTACTTGGGAGGCTGAGACCGGAGGATCCGGGTTCGCGGCCAGCCTCAGCTACTTAGTGAGGCCCTACGCAACTTAGTGAGACCCTGTTTCAAAATAAAATTATAAAATGGGGCTGGGGGTGTAGCTCAGAGGTAGAATGACCCTGAGTTCAATCCCCAGTACCACACACACACAAAAAAAAAAAAATTAAAAGAAAGTTCAAGCTTTGCTCCAAAGTCAGGCATGCTAGCACACACCTGTAATCCCAATGCTTGGGAGGCTGAGACAGGAGAAGTGCAGGCTTGGGGACAGCCTCAGCAACTTAGTGAGACCCTGTTTCAAAATAAAAAACAAAAAGGGCTGGGGGTGTAACTCGGAGGTAGAATGCCCCTGGGTTCAATCCCCAGTACCAAAACAGAAGAAAGAAAGAAAAGAAATCTTCCAGCTTGGTTCTTCATTAAAGAGGAATTACCATCTCTCCATGACTCCTCTTGCTCTTCCTGGCCCACATCCTTGTGTGATCTTGTGCCTTTCAGATATCCTAAGCTGATCTTTCTGCAGGACTGGATAAATTTCGTTTTATTTTTAGAGACTCTCCTTTCTTGGGGGTCTCCCACCCACTGGTAATTTAACATAGGCCATGTCTTTAGTCACTTATCATCTACCCCTACCCCACCCCTAGCCCCACAAGGCCAGGTTTCCAGCAGTGCACCTCCACCCCCACACAGGAAACTCCCAGGTGCTGGCCCAGTGCCCCTCCCTGCAGGCTTCACAAATGAAGTCCTTTGCAGATGGCTCCAGGCAGTTTCTCTCTCCCATCTTACTATCCTTTGGATCCGGAGTGTCCCCCCAAAGACCCATGTAGTAAAGGTTCAGTCCCAGCTTGGTGCTACTGGGAGGTGGTGGACCTTTAAGAGGTGGGGTCAAGTGGGAGGTCTTTAGGTCACTGGGGGCATGGCCTTGAAGGGGACTCTCCTTGCTCCTGCCATGATGTGTTGTCTCGTCACAGGCCCAAAGCAACAGGGCCAACTGATCATGGACTGAAACCTCTAAAAATGTGAGCCAAAATGAACCTTCTTTCTCTATAAGTCAATTAGCTCAGATGTTTGTTACAGTAACGGAAAGCTGACCAACACACACATAGAATGCACCTCATCCTAGCCCAGTGGCCCAGCAAGAGGATTGACTCTGGTCTCCTCACTGTTTCCTTCATCAGTTTTCCTGAGAGCTACAAATAGGTACCCTTGCCCGAGTGGCACACAGCACCCCTGGGAGGTAGTGTTCTTTCTTGGCTAAAGTTATCAATGAAAGAATCATCCATCTCCTGTCCGTCCTTCCTCTGCCTTGAATGAAACAAGCTTCCCCAGACTAAATCCAGGCATGCATGGTGGATTGCCTCTGGTAGATGACAGCAGAGTCCTTCAATGCCACTTGGTCCTCTCCGGGACAGCCGCCAGTCCTGGGGAATGACAGGAAGCCTCTTTGCAGGCGAGTGGGACCTTGGCCCTGGCCGCTTCTGCCATCTGGAGGCAGCCTGAGGCCCGGCTGTCGCCCTGGGGGAGTCTAATGAAGCATAAACAGGTCAATGCCCATGCTGTGGACAACAACCACTATGTGTTTGGCTTTTAAAGGTGAGCTAGTGTGGCTGTACCAGAGTGTATGATTCATGCAGATGAGCCATGCAGCTGCGTGAGCAAACGTTTGTGGGCCAGGATTCCAGCTGCGTGCCAGGGATGGGAACAGAACTTCCAGGTCAGACGCAGGCTTCTAGCTTTCCTTGAATGGGAGGGGGAACCAGTGCTTTCGCCGGGTGTATTTGGAATGATCCAGAAGATAGATCTGCTGAAGCTAATTGGCTGGCTGATCCGAGGCCAAAATCAAAGGCTGTTAGCCAAGATCATTGCTCACACTGAGATGCTTTGTAAAGAAGCAGCTCTGTCAGAATCCTGGCCGTGCCCGAAGTGCTCCCCGCGTTCTTCTACATGGACTCGAGGGTGGTTTTTCCTGCTTCTTGCAATAGTCGTCTTCACACTCCGAATTATTCTATGCTCACAGTTACTGTTTTCACACCGCCTGGACGCTGATGCATTACACGGAACCGCTCAAAGATGGTGGCGACCACGGGGGTGGTTTGTAAAAAGCTAAACGTTTCCCTCAACATCACAATTCTTTCTCTTCTCTTCTCTTCTCTTCTCTTCTCTTCTCTTCTCTTCTCCCCTCCCTTCCCCTCCCCTCCCCCTCTCCCTCTCTCCCCTCTCTCCTCTCCCCCTCTCTCCTCTCTCTTCCTTCCTTCCTTTCTTTCTGGAACTGGGAATTGAACCCAGGGGCATTCTCCCTCTGAGCTACACCCCAAACCCTATTTTATTATTTTTATTTTAAAATGGAGTCTCACTAAGTTGCTGAGGCTGGCCTCGAACCTATGATCCTCCTGACTCAGCTTTTCAGTACTGGGATTATATGCATGTGCTACCACACCTGGCTAACATCTTTCTGAGCTTCTGATTCCTTAACTGCTAAATGAGAATACAGGGGTGCTCCTTATCTATGGGAGATACATTCCAAGACTTCCCTGGGATACCTGAAACCGTAGCTAGTAACCAACCCTATACATGCTTTCTCCTGTACATATCTAGCTATGATAAGAGTTTAATTTATAAATCAGGTACAGCAAGAGATTAACAATAACTGATAGTAAAACCGAATAACTATAGCAATACACTGTAATGAAATTGATTTAAAACTTATGAGATGTTTATTTCTGGAATTTTCCATTTAATGTTTCCAGATCTCGGTTGACGGTGATAACTAGAAGTGTGGAGAGCAAGACCCCCGTGGATGGGGGCACTACATCATCTGTAAGGTGGCAGTGAAGCCCAGATGAGATGGCAAGGTAGGTTTTGAGGGACTACACGAATGAAGTCTTTGAGTTTTCTGTCCAGAAATCTCTCAGGTCGCTAGAAAAAGAATTTGCAGCCCTGTGACCACAGGACCTTGGTCCAAATCCTTAGCACTTCCAGAGCTTTCCACAGGGATAAGCATGCCCCTGCCTGGGTTACTCCAAGAGTTAAATGAGAAGGACTATGAGAAGCTCTACAAGCCAGAAAGCTCTGCTCACATGTAAGATGTCGTTATTATCATTATTATCATTATTATCATTATTATTATTATTGGTAGTAGTAGTAGTAGTAGTAGTAGAAGTACTGGAGATTGAATCCAGAAGTCTTCTAAATCCAAGTTTTTATTTTTATATTGAAAAAGGGTCTCACTAAGTTGCTGAGGGTCTCTCGGAGTTGCTGAGGCTGGCCTCAAACCTTCAATTCTCCTGTCTCAGCCTCCCAAGCACTGGGATTCCAGGTGTGCATCACCGTGATGTGATTATTACTGTTTTTTCCCTCACATGGGCTGTCAGTTGCATCATGTGTACTCCCAGGGCAGAGAGGAGACTTGAACCCATCCAAAGGTCCCCCATGCTTTACAAATTCTGCTTCAGACTTCCTCCGTTCCACGCACAATCCCGCGGCTGATGACGCAGAGCAGAAGCCGGATTCCCCTGTGCAGCGGCCTCGCAGACCCGCCTGCGACTGCCCATCAAACTTCCTGGACACACATGTCCTGTGCAAGCACACGCATCGCTCTGAATCCCGGAGAGCACTTTCCGAGAGAAAAATATATGACTGAGAAAATGTTTCTGGAATAGTGATTCTGAAAATTTTGACATAAAATAACATTTATGAAATAGACTAGGCTTTTGGTTGAAAGTGAAATATGAGGGTCATAAATATACCATGGGGCTCATTAGGCAAGCCGCGGTCCCCGTGCCACATCAATGTAGCCCTGAGCCCCATTCATCACACCAGCCTGTGATTAGCTTGAAACCATTTGAGTCTCTTTTGTGGAAGCGATAATTAAAGTTGGCATTTATAACTCGGAAGTTGAGGAGTCCAGCTATGCAGTCAGCACATAACAAAATTCAGGGTAGCCAGATGAGATGGTGCATGACTGTCATTCCAGTTCCTGGGAGGTTCGAGGCCAGCCACAGCAACTTAGCAAGACCCTCAGCCACGTAGGGAAACACTGTTTCAAATTTTTAAAAAAGGAGATGGAGGTATAGCTCAGAGGTGGAATGCCCGTGTTCAATCCCCAGTACAAAAAAAGAAAAAAGAAACAGAACAGTGCAATGTGCATGAAATTTAAAGAATGGTTTCTGGATATTCCCTCAGAATATGGCACAGAATAAAATCTATTTTTGAAAAATGTAGCACGTTGGAACAGAGTCACATATTTATCCTTTCCCCCAGTGAGCAGAGAAAGAGGCCTCTACTTTCTCTGTGTTGGGGCTGCTCCTCCTCTGGAGCCTGGGGATCACATGGAAGATCAAAACTACTCACCTCGAGGCCATAAAGCAAAAGAGGGGGAGAGGAAGGGGCTGGGGTCTCAATATTCCCTTCCAAGCCATGCCCCAATGACCTAACTTCCTCCCGCTAGGCCCCGCCTCCTAAAGGTCACACTACCTCCCTTCAGGGCCATGGGCTAGGGTGTTCTCCAGATCCAAGCACCAATAACACAGTGGCTCATGACTACGCCTGGTGCTGACTGCAGGGTGGCAATCTGAGGGAGGAGACAACCCCAGATTTGCCGAGGAAGGCCTGCACCCTCTGAGGGAGCCCTCATTATTGCACTAGTGCTAAGCCTCGCCCTCCGTGGGGCCTCCCCAGGTGACAAGGTGTGTGGGTTCCCTTCACTCCCACAGGGCTGCCGGGCCGTCACCTCACACCACATGGGGATCACACTTGGAGCTGGTGTCAACTCAAACAAGATGCAGCTATGTCTCAGCAAGGGCGACTGATTGTAACAGACTTCTCCCACAGCAGACAGTTGTCAAAGACAGTCCCACAAACAGGAACAGGCAACAGGTGCTGGGGAGCCCTGGCCCAGGTCACAGCTGTGCCCCCGTGCCACTCACAAGAGAGGCAGACCATGGATTTACCATCAGAAAGACACAGTAGCTGGGCGTGTAATCCCAGTACTTGGGAGGCTGAGACAGGAGGCTTATAGGTTTGAGGCCAGCCTCAGCAACTTAGTGAGACCCTGTTTCAAAATAAAAAATAAAAAGGGCTGAGGGTGTAGCTCAGAGGTAGAATGCCCCTGAGTTCCATCCCCAGTACCCCCCCCAAAAAGACACAGTAAATTGAAGATCCCAGATACCACCTGCTACAGTTCGGATCTTCATGCCCCCTTACGTCCATGCTTAAAGGCGTGGACGCCACCCGGTGGAGCTATTGGGAAGTGGTGGGACCTATAGGAGCTGGGGCCTAGTGTGGAGGGCGGGGGTTAGTTAGGTCACTGGGGGTGTACTCTTGAAGGGGATATTGGAGCCCAACCCCTGTCTGTCTGTCTGTCTGTCTGTCTGTCTTTTGGTACTGGGGATTGAACCCAGGGGCATTCCACCTCCAAGCTACACCCCCAGCCCTTTTTATTTTTTGTTTGGAATCGGGGTCTCACTAGGTTGCTCACTAGGTGGCTAAGTTGCTGAGGCTGGCCTTGAACCTGCAATCCTCCAGTCTCAGCCTCCCAAGTACTGAGATTACAAGTGTGTGCCACCACGCCTGGTTCATTTTCTATTTTTTATGGCAGATGAGTTTCTGTCTGAGTCTGTTTTCTGCTGCTATAACAAAATACCAGAGACTGGGTGATTTAAAAAGAATGGGAGTTTCCGAAGCTCCTGGTTCTTCTGGGGAATCCAAGAGCATGGTGCCGGCCTCTGCTCGGCATCTGGTGAGGGGCTCGTTGCTGCACTGTGACATGGAAGAGGGCATCGCATGCTGAGACAGAGCCAGGGCTCATCTAACCCTAATTACCTTCAAAGGCCCTGTCTCCAAATACCACCGACATATGAATTTGGAGATTAAATTTCCAAGACACATACTTGAAGGCTGCAACAGGAGGATCGCAGGTTCGAGGCCAGCCTCAGCAACTTAGCAAGACCCTCAGCAACCTAGCGAGACCCTGTTTGAAAATTTAAAAAAAAATAAGCAAGGCACAGTGGCGCATGTCTGTAATCCCAATACTTGGGAGGCTGAGACAGGAGGATTGCAGGTTCGAAATCAGCCTCAGAAACTGTGAGGTGCGCATCAACTTAGCGAGACCCTGTTTCCAAATACAAAATAAATAGGGTTGGAGGTAGCTTGGAGGTACAATGCCTCTGGGTTCAATCCCTAGCACTTTATAAATAAATAAATAAAATAAAAAGGACTTGAGGTGTAGCTGGGAGGTAGAATGCCCCTGGGTTCAATCCCCAGTACCAAAAAAAAAAAGTTTCCAAAACTTGTCTGGGGTGGGGGGACATCCATACCATAGCAGTTTCCAACTTAAAACAGTTCCAATACCCAAAGGCTGACCAATTTGAGCAACAAAATAACAGCAATCATTTATGATCCAAAATAGAAAACAAATACCATGAATCCTTATAGATAAAATAAGTGAATGAAAAAATACATTCAGATGAGACAAATATCTCATTCAAAATATTTTTTTATACTTGTAAATTGAAAATTTGTAATTTTTTGTACTTGTAACCTTTTTTAGTGTGTGTGGGGTACTGGGATTGCACCCAGGGGCATTCTATCCCTGAGCTACACCCCAAACCCTATTTATTTTTATTTTGGAACAGGGTCTTGCTAGGTTGATGAGAGTCTCACTATTTGCTGAGGCTGGCCTTACACCTGCAATCCTCCTGTCTCAGCTCCCAGGTACTGGGATTATAGGCATGTGCCACCATGACCAGCTTGTAAACTTTTAAATTACAAATAATATGTAGATACTCTCCCCTCAAGGAGGTGGGGTTTAACTCCTTATCCCTTCAACCTGGGATTGCGCTCAGTAAGTTGCTTCCAGAGAGCGGAACATGGAAGGGAGGGTAAGTAAGTACAGTGGGAAGCACTGACCAGCGTGACCTTGGCCCGGTGATCAAGGTCAACATCAACAGCAAGTCATGCTGATAGACGACTGACCCGGAGGGAAAAGGCCACGTCCCCTCTGTGGTCCTCTCAGAAGAACACGTAACCCCGATCATGTCACGCGATGAACATCAGACATACCCATCGGGGCGACTCTACAAAATCCCTGACCAGTGCTCCTCAGAGCTGCTGAGGCCATGAGAAGCAAGACAAGACGGAGAAACTGCAACAGCCAACGGAGGACACAGTGCTTAGATGAAACAGCAAAGGACACATGAAATCTCAGTAGAGTACACATTTTAGTTCTTTTTTTGGCCCATAGTTACCTTTTACTATTTTTTAATGCTTTTATTGGTGCATTGTAGTTACACACATGCACACCGGTCTTGGTGAGTTTCTTTCTGGTCCCACCCGCTCCCCTCCCCTCCCCGTGCATAACAGTGAGGTTGGTAGTGGCGCCTTCGTGCACGGGCGCAGCAGGATTTGAACTGTTTCCCTCATCAGTTCTTCCTTTCTCCTCCCCAGATTCCTCCTCCAAACCCTTCCAGTGTTCTAGCAGTCACTCTCTTCAATTATCTAAACTCTCTTTTATTTCCCAATTTCTCTCTAGCTTCCACATGAGAGAAACCTTCAACACTTGACTTTCTGAGACTGGCTGAGCTCACTAAGCCTATTTTCTAGTTCCACCTGTTTTCATGCAAATGGCATATTTTGTTTTCTTCATGGCTGAGTAAAATTCCATGGTGTATATAGACCACATTTTGATTATCCATTAATCAGTTGATGGACACGTAAGTTGGTTCCATAATTTCGCTAATGTGAATTGTGCTGCTATAATAAATTATACAATTCAGTTAATAGTGATACACTAATGTTAGTTCTTAGTGGTGCCACGTGCACCATGATATCACGAGATGTTCACAGTAGGGGAAATGCGGTATGGAGTATATGGATTTCTCTATGTCATCTTCACAACTCTTCTATAAACCTAAGACTATTCTAAAATTTAAAGTGTATCTTAGCCAGGTGCCATGGTGCCCACCCATAATCCCAGTACTTGGGAGGCTGAGACAGGAGGATCACAGGTTTGAGACTAGCCTCAACAACTTAGCGAAGCCCTCAGCAACTTCGTGAGACCTTGTTTCAAAATAAAAAAGGGTTGGGCATGTATCTTGGAAGTAGACAGCCCATGGGTTCAACCTCTAGTACTAAAAAAAAGAAGAAGAAGAAAAAAGTGTATCTAAGGACTGGGGATGTAGCTCAGTGGTACAGCACTTGCTTAGTATGTGGGAGGCCCTGGGTTCAATCCCTACAAACACACACACACACACACACACACACACACACACACACACAGAGAGACATGCACAAAGTTTATCTAAAAAGTTAGACAAGTCTAACCTATAACAATATCACATCCTTTTGTGTGTGTGTGTGTGTGTGTGTGTGTGTGTGAGAGAGAGAGAGAGAGAGAGAGATACTGTGGATTAGACCCAGTGGTGTTCTACCTCTGAGTTACACCCCTAGCCCTATTTTTATTTTTATTTTGAAACAGGGTCTAAGTTGCAGAGGGTCTAAGTTGCTGAGGCTGGCCTTGAACCTGTGATCCTCCTATCTCAGCCTCCCAAGTACTGGGATTACAGGTGCACAACACCACGCCTGGCTATATCACATCATTTATATGATACTAAGGAAAAGAAAATGGAAAAAAAAAGTCTAAGCCTAATGACACCTGGATCCTGTGGCTTCAACTGGCAGTAAAGACAACAGGAACGGACCCAAAAGCAGGCAATAACTTTGCCAAATTGTCATGACCTCTGACCTGGCATTCGGGATTTTGAAACAATCAGTGCATGTACTGGAGTAATTAATTATACAAGATTAACCAGACAGTGATTCTCTGTCAATTTCGAGTGTCAAACTCCTCTCCCATTAGCTGGCTCTCCTATGGTCCGGACATTGCATTTGCAGGAGCGGCAGAGGGATTTGAATCAGGAATGTTCTCCTCCAATACCAGAGCTGTGAGGGCAAAGGCGCTAAGTCAACGCAGAGTCCTCTCTTTCTGCGTCCCGGCTGCCCGATGCAACTCAGCCCAGCAGCAGCAGCAACTCGCCCTGGGTGCTGGGAGCCGGGTGGGCCTGCCTGTGGGGGATTTCGAGTCCTGGAGCCTAACTTCCCGGTGCTGGTGGAGACGACGCTGAGGACACTGGGGGGAGCAGCCGCGTTTTCCGGAAGCCGTTCCTCAGTGGAGAGCCCTCGGAGGCTCAGTTGTCCGGGTAACGGGGCTTCCAATCTGCGCCATTTGAGTGGCAGCTCCGTAGGAAAGCCGGCCGAGCACAATGGCCGGCTCTTCAGGATGCACTCAGTGACAATCTTCACGGTCTTCCCAGGCCAGGGTGCTGCGAAAGGCCGTCATTTCCTGCATCCTGTTTCATTTCCCATCGCTGTCTCTTTCAATAAGCCGGCACTCATGCTCCCAAAGTGGTAATAGCAGGGCCTCGACGGCCTGTTTGATTATGTGTTCCTAAGGAGGACAAAGGTCCCTGTCATCAGATCTTAGCGCTGTGCAGGAGAGGGCAGCTGGGGAGGCGGGCACATATGCCGGGAGGGGTTTAGATTTTATTTCCAAGGCTCTGGAAAGTCTTTGAAAGTGCAGCCATGCAAAGACGGTGTGTGCTGGGGATTTGAGAGACCTGCCTGGAGCCGGGGGAAGTTCAATGGCTGGCATTGCCCTCAGAAGAAATTTTTCTTTTTTCTTCTTCTTCTCTCTCTCTTTTTTTTTTTTTTTTTTTTTGGTGTGTGTGTGTGGGGGGGTGGCACTAGGGATTGAACCCAGGGGTATTCTATTTCTGAGCTATATCTCCAGTCCTTTTTATTTTGAAAGGGGGTCTCACTAAGTTGCTGAGGATCTCACTAAGTTGCTGAGGCTGGCCCCAAACCTGCCATCCTCCTGTCTCTGCCTCCTAAGTACTAGGATTACAGGTGTGCACCCCCATGCCCAGCTTGCCCTTATACATTGTAATGACATGGTAGAAAATTGGGATGAAAAGAACCAGTTTCCAAAAGTCTTGGTCTCCTGAGAGGGAGCTACTTTCATGGGATCCCACTTTATGATGGAACTGGGTTTGGGGCAGGAAGTCTTGGACCTCTGGGATATCAGGAAGCATTTTATTTTTTATTTTTTATTTTGGTACTGGGGATTGAACCCAGGGGCTTTCTACTTCTGAGCTACACCCCAGCCCCCCCCTTTTTAAATTTTGAATCAGGGTCTCACTAAGTTGCTGAGGGTCTTGCTAAATTGCTGAGGCTGGCTTCGAACCTGCAATCCTCCTGTCTCAGTCTCCTAAGTACTGGAATTACAGGCATGTGCCACCATGCCTGGTGAGGAAGCATTTAATTATTTATTTAATTAATAATTATTCTGTCCTAGCAGTGTACTAGGTAGGCACTGTGCCAGGTACCAGGAAGCAAGAGGAGAAGACTGAGACCCTGCCCTCCAGGTGCGTCTAGCCCAGTGCTGCAGGAGGGCAGGAGATAAGCAGACAGACAAGAAAATCAGCCAATCACATCAGGCTGTTGATAAGTTTTCGGAGGTAGAATGCCTCTGGGTTCAATCCCCAGTTCTGCAATAAATAAATAAATAAATAAGTAAATCAACTCACCCGGGGTCTAAACATCAAAGAATTGGATGCCAAGTTCTCTCTGGATTGAGGTGCCTCCATCATCTGTAAAGTGTGCGTGGTTTAAGAGCCACTTCGAACTCCCCAAGGTCAACCGCCGTCCGCTCAGATGCCGGCAAAGCTGGGCACTGACCAAGCGGAATTAGGTGCCCCCCCCCCCCGTTCATTTCCTCTGTCTTGAGAATTTCAAAATCTCTCATTCTGTTTTCCACCCTGTCCTCTCTGGAAAGAGTCTAACACTGACCTGCCCTGAGATTTAAGGCACTGGTGAATGTCAAAGTTTCTTTTTTGGTTTTGGCCTAACCACCACTAAATCCCACTGCAGATGGTTAATATATGTTGAATCAAAGAATGAATGCAATTAAGCAAAAAAATAATAAATAACAAAATAAGATTGGCCAGAGGAAAAGGTCCGATGGAGGCGCGCACAGAGAACAGGCGCATTCTACGCCTCCAAGTAAGTACATTAAGCAATCAACAAACCACACCAAAGAAAGGCTATTATGAGCTGGGCATGGTGGGGCACTTCTGTAATCCCAGTACTTGGGAGGCTGAGACAGGAGAATTGACAGTTCAAGGACAGCCTTGGCAACTTAACAAGGTCCTCAGCAACTTAGCGAGACCCTGTTTCAAAATAAAACTAAAGTAGGGCTGGGTATATAGCTCAGAGGTAGGCCCCTGGGTTCAGTCCCCAGTAACACACACACACACACACACACACACACACACACACACACACACACAAATGTAGACATGTTGTGTTGTGCTCTCTGGAACAAGGATCATCCATCACAAGAGAACATGGTTCGCATACCTGATCTCTGCACATAGAACTCACGACACTGTTCTTCTTTCATTCATTTTGCCGAAGACTGGAAAAGCTTTATCAGGGCCTAATGCAGCCCTAAGCTCCCTGGAACCTGAAGCCACTGGGCTGGACGATGGCCCTAGGGACAGAAACCCTCCCCCTTGAACTGGAGAGAGAGAAAGTGAGACGCGGAAGCAGCGGGACCTTGCCTCTTGTCTGTGTGGTTCTTTCCTTCTCTGGTCCGCAGTGCCTGCTACTATAAAGGTAAGGACCATTGAACCCATAACCTCCCCGGTGTCTCTGCTCAGAGAGAGGGTGCCCCCTCCCTCCACTCTCTTCTTTCACTTAATTCCACTCCTTCATGTGATGCAGCTCCTTCCAGGGATCAATAAACTTTGGATTTCTTTTTTCAAAAAGAAACACTGAAAGCTCTTAAATTATTCAACTTGCATCAACTGATATCGATTCCTTAGGTAATCCTTCTTTCAAACGACCCTATAAACAGTACGAAGATTCTGGGCCGTGTGTCACCCACACACACTTCCACACACCTGCTCTCTCTAAGTGACTCTCACCTTTAAGATGAAACATCGGCAGAGCCGCATCCTCTGGCCTCCCAGCATCTCGGTGGGTCAGTGTTCTGTGCTGGACTTTCCAGAGCAGGGAAGAGGGCAAAAGGGCCATCGATGGGGAACAATGATGTTTTCTAACAAACAAGGCTCTGGTTCTGCTTCTGAATTATGACAAACTATTTGTTTCAGACCAAGTAAAAAATGCAGTGGTTTGCTGGTATAGACGTAAGCTAACAATTTTTATATATTTGTCTTGTATTCAGTCACTTTACTGATTCTTGAGCAAATAAATGCTTTTCCAAGTGATTATCTTTTTTCTCTTTTTTTAGTTAGACAACAATATTGGCTGTACATGATTTTCTTTTTTTTTTTTTTTTTTTT
>PVJS01004932.1:0-66606 GCA_004027185.1 Glis glis | reverse complement strand
TCCAGGCCTTCCTGGCTTTCATGACTTGGTTTGGAAGGTTGGGAGTGATTCTTATTGGTTTGCCTCTGAATGTTACTTGCTCTTTTACTCTCTCTGCCTTTAAGATTCTCTCCTTGGCCTCTACATTAATCAGTTTGATTATTATGTGGTGTGGTGAACCTCTTCTCTGACCCTGTCTATTGGGGGTTCTATATGTTTCCTGTATCTGTGTATCGACCTCTCTTTCTATGTTTGGAAAATTTTCTAATATTACTTCTCTGAATAGATTATTGATTCCTTTAGTTTCAGCTTCTAATCCCTATTCTATGATTATTATTCTTAGGTTTGCTCTTTTAAGACTGGCTTAGATCTCTTCAATGTCCAATTCATGCTGTCAAATTGTTTTTTCTAATTTATATACTGTGTTCATTTATGGAGAGGTCATCTTCTAAGAGTGAGATTCTGTTTTCCATGTGGTCTAGTCTATTGCTGATGGTCTGTATTGATGCCTTCATTTCAATTATTGCATCCTTCACTTCTTTCAGAGTTTCTTTTTGATTCCTGTTCAGGATGTCGGATTCTTTGCTTATTTGATCCTTCATTACTTTCAGGCTCTCTCTGAATTCTTTTCGGAAATGCTGTATCATTTCCTCTATTGAAGTTCTTAATTGTCCTTCTGGTAATCTTTGCACTTCTGAGTTGGCGGGTTCTGTTGTGGGATTGTGGGGGCTCATTGTTTCTTTGCTATTCTTTCTTTTTATGATTTCAGATTTCTTATGTTTATACCTTTGTTGCTTTTGGTAGCTCTCTCTCTCTCTCTCTCACTCTGATAGTTTCCTATGTCGGGCCCTGGGGACTCTGCCGAGTGTGGATTGAACTGCTGCTTGCACCCGTTGCTGATGCTCTGCAGTGCTGGTTTTAGAAGAGCTCCCTGGCTTCTTTTTTGGTGGCCTGCAGAAGCTGCAATGCCAGTTGCTGTTGGCGTGGTCTGACCAAGATGGCGCCGCTGCCGCTTCTGCCGACGCAGCAGTTCAGGTCTGTGTCACGCGTGGAGCGAGTCACTGCTCACCTTCACTGCTGCTATTCTGCAGCTGCTTGGTTCACAGCAGGTCGCTGGCATGTCTGCTGGTCTTGTGTGGAAGCCACAATACTGGTAGCGCCGGTAAGGTCCTGCTAAGATAGCGCCGCTGCAGCCGCTGTCACTGCCACCATTTGGTGTCTTGAGTGTGGAGGAGCTGCTACTTGCTTTCATCTCTGCTGACCTGCAGTTGAACTCACAGCAAGTCTATGGCTTCTCTGCTGGTGGTGTGTGGAAGTCGCAATGCTGGTAGCGGCCGGCGCGGTCCGGCCAAGATGGCGCCGCCACCATCCCTTAGGTAAGGCACTTGGAGCTTTTTACTTTCCTTTGTTTTGTGTTCTGGCTTTGATCCCATTGTGTTTCAAACTTTTCCTTGTTTACTTCAAGTTTTTGTTGCTTTTCTTTCCCTGTGGAGAAGTTGCTTTCACGGCGATTGAGATCCAAGTCTCAGAGAGATCATAGCATGGTATCTCCCTTGGTCGCCATCTTGGATCCATACCTTTTATTGTTAAACCAGAATTTAACCCCAAATTTTGTGAAACATTTTAGTAGGGAATATTAACATTTATTATTAAAATGCTAGAATTAGAGTTACCAGGTAACTAATCATCCAAACTTGAATACTTTTGCAAATAAAAGGAGACATAAAAATAAAAAGTATATAATATTTAAAACATTTATTTACTAATTGATAACTTGATACTATCATATTAATAGATATAAGTAGTGATTCTATTCACACTTAGTTTTCAGGTACTTCTGATTCCTACCTTGATAAAGAAATAGCAACTGCATTTATTCTCCTACCTTAAGCAATTTAAAAATGGACAAAATACATGATGCAAAAGGTTTCAGACTTTGGACACCAGGCAGCTCAGGACAGAGATGCCTAAGAGAAGGAACAAATGAAGGACGCTTATGGTTGCCTGAGCTTACTACCTAAAAAGAGCTTATCCAGATTGGAGACTGGCAGATTTGCTTAGGTAAAAAGACGGAGTTGGAAGTTTGAGGAGGCCAAAGAAATAAAATCTACAGTTCAGCGTACCAGATGAGAGAGAGAAAGGTATAGAGAGGAGAGTTATTTAGGGAGAGAGCTCCAGAGAATGAGAGAACTCCCCTCAAGTCTCCAGGTAATCACCAATCAGCACATGTATGTGAGGAAACTACCCCAAATTGGGGGAAATCCTCATCAAAAAGTGAAACGGAACAATCTCCAAAGCTCATGCAGAGTTGGGAATTGTTTCTTTGTTTTCTACCTGCCAGAGGGTAAATCAATTAGACTAAAGGCTGCTCTGGCTCAGCCTAGCAAATTCTAAAATCAGATTTCAAAAGGATCTCTCATATGCAGAAAGCAGAGAGTAATCAAGATATGAGAGGGAATTTAGATAATGGAGGAGAAACCCCAGTGGAGCAAGGGAGGTGGTCTAGGAGAAGGTAGGGAGGGG
The DNA here is from genome assembly GCA_004027185.1 of Glis glis. NCBI lineage: Eukaryota > Metazoa > Chordata > Mammalia > Rodentia > Gliridae > Glis > Glis glis. The sequence continues at coordinate 64,104 of PVJS01004932.1, read as the reverse complement.
AGAAAGGGAGAATTAATGAAGTAAACACTTCCATTGACATTATGTACATATGTGAGAATACCAATGCCAATCTCAATATCATGTAGGGAGAAGAGGGGAGTGGGGAGGAAGCCGGGGGAAAGCCCACCAAGTGCTGTGTGCATGTATTTCACTATCACTATGATTTACATTATGATGTGAGACTATAATGCACCAATAAAACCATAAAAACAGACAAAAAATAAACCACAAGTTGATAAAGATTTTTAAAAAGGATCATACTGTTTCCAATAACCAAACTGAACTCCAGAACAAAGTTCAATGATATCAACAGGAGTACATAAATATCCAACACTCAACAAGTGAAAATTTTATAATGTGTGGCATCTAAACAAAAATCACCAGACATTCAAGAAAAACACGGGAGATCTAAAAACAAAAAAAGATGGCACACGCTTGTGATCCAGTACTTTGAGAGGCTGAGACTGGAGGATTCAGGTTCGTGGCCAGGCTCAGCTACTTAGGCCCTCCGAGACCCTGTTTCAAAATAAAGAATAAAAAAGAGGACTGGGGGTGTAGCTCGGAGGTAGAATGCCACTGGGTTCAGTCCCCAGTACCGAAAAAAAGAAAAAAAGGCCAAGCTGAACTTTGAGAGATGAAAATGAAATATCCTTGGTGAAAAAATATACTGGGATGGAATTAACAGAAAACATTGCTAATCGAAAATATCAAAAATTTAAGCTGTATCCAAAAATTATCAAAAGTCAATATCTTCCAACATGAAACCACAGAATTTCACTATCTGTATACCATCTGGGGCTTTTTCATTGGTTTTGTTCAGTTTATCCCTTATATTTATTTTATAGGACTAAATTTCGACATTTTTCTCTTTGCAGGAGTTGAATCTACAAATGGGATTATCTAAAATTGGCAAAACTTTTTGACACTTTGACATTTAAAACATCAACAAATTATTGGCATTCCATGAAATCATTTCATTAAACACTTCCAACTGATTTTGAATAAAATATAAAATTAGAGGATTCATGTTTTAAAAGTTCATTGCCACTGTAAAGTACTAAAGGAGGTTTGTAAGGTTGATCACCCTCATTGGTGATAGGCAGCAAAGAAGAAAGCATGTGAATTATGGGACGTATTGTTTTTATTCAGCATCAACTCAGTCACAAAATAGTTTATATTTCAGTGACTCAATTGTGTGTATAACAACTTCTTGAATTAATGATAGCATTGTTTTTACTATGACCCTGTCTACCCACGAATATTTTATCTATATTATCACACCAAAATATATTATTTTTATCAATAGTGAATATTTAATTTAATTTATAGTACCAATCACAATGTCAGATATTTCACTTTCAACTAAATGAAATTCCAAAAGTTTTTCGTGGATCCCATGAGTTGAATAAAGAAACTGAACCATTGCAATGAATTTACCTGACTTTCTATATGAAGCATTGGAAGGAGCCAGTGCATTCATAACTATTGTTTCAGTTTTTGTACATGTAAAAAAATGAAAATCAAAGCCGGGCGTGGTGGCGCACGCTTGTAATACCAGTACTTTGGGAGGCGGAGACCGGAGGATCCGGGTTCGTGGCCAGCCTCAGATCTCTCTCTCTCTCTCTCTCTCCACCTAGTGAGGCCCTCCGCAACTTTGTGAGACCCAGTTTCAAAATAAAGTATAAAAAAAAAAATAGGGCCGGGGGTGTAGCGCGGAGGCAGAATGCCCCTGGGTTCAATCCCCGGTACCGCAAAAAAAAAAATAAAATGAAAATCAGAAATAAGTGTAATTAATTCAAAAAATTTCTTGAGTTAAAGAAAAGTTATATGCAGTCTTCCTAAGATGACTACCCACTACCCACTTCTGAAGTAGATGCTGATACATCTTAAGAGTATTTTTATTTTCTGGTGTTTATGTATCAGTGATATCACTACAACTCCCATAGTTGGGTAATAAACATCTGCAAAATTTACAAGTTCTTATTATGTTGATCATCTTGAGAAACTAAAATTAGGTTCTTAATTTTTCAAGAAACACATACTTTGGTTTTTTGTTGGTGGTGGTGTTGTTTACTTTTTTTGTTTTTGAGGTCATTGATCTCAAAAGGGTTTACTTCAAAATTTTTAAAGAATCATCTAACCAAAAATATGACATATAAATGAATACTATCATGCTCCACATAATAAATTGACAAAAGCCACTGTCGTTAGAACATTCAGCCACCTATTATACACTGTAAACAACAACTGCTCGGACTATTTCTCCCAATTCCTTCTTGTACATTTAATTTTTAGTTTTCTGTGTTTCCCGTTGAAATAGCAGATTGGCAGCTCCACGCATCTGTACATCTCAAAGCCTAAAGCAGAAGCTATGGTCCAGTAGGCTTAGAAGCCAAGTCGGCAGCAGAGGCAAAAGTTTCAAATATTTTTCCATACCACTCTACCCTAGGGCTAATCTGTCTCTTGTCACTCACATCCAATTGCACTCCATTTTGTCAGTATCTTTCATGCTATGACTAAAAGAAAGGGGATAACCATGCATTTCATCTGAAACAAGATGGAAAAAAATGGGAACTTGGTCATCTTTTAGATTGAAGCACAGATTTAAGTAAGAACTCAGTACGCTGCATATTGGAAGCTGTAAGTGTAACGCGAAGGTCTAGAAATTCACCCCAGCTTATTTTAATGCAACTACTAACACTGATACTTCAATTTTAAACATAAATAAATAAATAAATAAAATCCAATATGTATGGTAAAATGGAAAGGATATCATGGCGATGGGAATAAGTGAAATTGTTCTGGCAAGTCAGGTCATATAGCTACCCTAACTGGAATGACAGATACTATGTTTAGTACAACTACTTTTTTTTTTTTTTGCTTTTGTTACCTCTCTTCATATTTTTAAGTTAAGCACTAAATACTCACTTTATGTCATCACTTTAAAAAGCACTTTCAATCATTATCTCTCCTAGTTCCTACAACAGACCTACTAGTGGCTATGTAAGTGGCATAGATAATTCATTTTATTTTTTATTTATTTATTTTTTGTGGAACTGGGGATGGAACGTAGGGGCATTCTACCTCTGAGCTACACCCCCAGCCCTATTATTTTATTCTTTATTTTGAAACAGGGTCTCACTAAGTTGTGGAGGGCCTCACTAAGTAGCTGAGGCTGGTTGCGAACCCAGATCCTCTGGTCTCAGCCTCCCAAGTACTGGGATTACAAGTGTAGGCCACCATGCCGGGTTCAGCTAATTCATTTTAGAATTTTCACCTCACTCTCATACCAAAGCCTGAACCTTCAGTGATGATTGTGTTTAGCTCAAGCACTGTATGTTCTATCCAGCCTTGTCTGAAATTCTGTTCTGAGTATCAATTGCTGCCCAACAAACCACCACAAATGTAGGCATTAAGCAACCATGGCTGTATAATGTTCATGGATTCGGTGTCCGAAATTTCACTGGGCCACACGGCCTAGATGTTTTATTTCTGTTCCTTGATAACAGATCTCAGCAAAGGGAGACACGAGCTGCTCTGGCTGTATTTATCTGAAGGCTCCTTCATTCACACATCTACTGATGGGGCTAGTGAGCCCGAGGCTGGGTTCAGTGGGAACCAACATGGCCTTGCCTGGTGGCCTAGACTTCTCACTGAGTGTCTGTTGGGTTCTGAGAGAAAGAAAGTATAACCAAAAGAAAAGTCTCTAGCATAAGTATTCCAAAATACCCAGGAGGAAGCTTCCCCATCTCAGAAGTGTCTCCGCTTCATCTCCACCACACTCTGTTGCTCAAAGCAGATGCATGTTTGCCCAGATGTAAGGGGAGAAGACACAGACCCCACCTCCCAAAAGGAAGAATATCAAAGACTTTCAGTCCGTCTTTTAAATGACCACTTTCCCCACCATACACACACACACACATTTGACAACTCCTTTTATCTCCATGGTACTTTATGTGGACAACTGTCTACTCCCCTCTAGTACAGCACTTAGATGTTTCTCTACTGGACTGTATGTTTCTTAAGATGTGGGACTGTTTCATTCCCAGAATTTAGAACAATGTATGGCACACCGTAGCTGCTCCATAAAGGTATTGAAATAATTACTTTCTAAAAAAAATTTTTCCATTGGTTTTGTGCATTAAAATATCAATTACCCTCAGTCCTTCCTCCATTCAAAAACAATATCATCAAACCTGTCAGTGAAGAGAACGAGAACAAATTGTCTATCTTCCTGTCAGAAAGTTCTTCACTGAAGATGGAAAACATGTGGTAGGCTAGGTATAAGCTTCAAAAAGGAGACATTGGCCTCGCCTTTCTCTTTTCTTTCCTCCTGGGTAAAGAAAAGAAAAGGCTCTCCCAGATGTCTTTAAATACCCCTTTTTTTTTCTGTACCAGGGATGGAACCCAGGAGAGTTCTACCTCTGAGCTACACCCCCAGCCCTATTTTTTTTATCCTTTATTTTGAAACCGGGTCTCACAAAGTTGCGGAGGGCCTCATTAAGTAGCTGCGGCTAGCCACGAACCCGGATCCTCCGGTCTCTGCCTCCCAAGTACTGGAATTACAAGTGTGCGCCACCATGCCCGGCTCTTTAAATACCCTTTGATTTAGTGATTCAGAGGTCTGACAAAGCCCTGTCAAGACCCCCCTCATGTCAGATGACCTCGGTATGTCACCATGCAGCTCTTTGCTTAACCTGCTTGGGTCTCAGAACTGCCCTAGGAAAGACCGGCTTCCCCTCCCCACTTTCTCCTCCTCTACTTTCCTTGTTCTCACCACCACTCAGAGACCTGAACATTGTCCAAAATTCCCCAGTCTCCACTGAATTTGAAGAGTTGATGACTTTCTAAATGATATACAGAGAAAATCACAATACTTACATTAGTGGAATAACAATGTTCACTCCATATTTTCCATCTTGACGTATTTTCTGATATATGGAATGGATTTGTTTTATTATATTTTGGTTTTTCAGCATCTCTTTCCCTCATTTAAAAAAAATAGCAGTGTTGAAAACATAATTGAATGTTTTCCTAGTTTAAAATTGTATATTTGTTTGCTATCATCCAACCACTTGACAAGTTAAATCTTCTGGATCAACAGAATATGTCTAATATGTTGTTCAGTAGGATATCTTGCGAAACTTTTAAAATATAAAATAAATTGTTCATCAAGATCCCTGTTGCCAGAGAAAATGTTATAAGTGGTTTTTCTAGATAAGTTTGGCTGGCTCATGATGCTTGGTAGCCACCTTCCTGAGCTCTTGCAGCATCTCCACCTGGTCCGTTTCTTCCCATGAGAGCTATAATGGACCTGAAGTGGGATGGGTTTAGAAATGTGGTCATATGGTTGCATGTGGAATTTGCAGAAGTAAAATACTTTACTTGCGATTTAGTCCCATGGTGCAATTTAAGTCAACAATGAATATCTCTTTTTACTCTGATCTCTTCTTTACCAGATTCCATCTTTAAGAAGTTGAGGTGGGAGTGGGCATGGTGGCTCATTCCTGAAATCCCAGTCCTTGTGCGGCTGAGACAGGAGGATCCCAGGTTTGAGGCTGGCCTCAGTAACTTAGTGAGGCCCTCAGCAACTTAGCAAGATCCTGTTCCAAAATAAAAAAATAACAGAGGACTGGGAGTGTAGCTCAGAGGTACAATGCCCCTGGGTTCTATTGCTAGTACCACAAAAAAAAAAAAAAGTTAAACTGGGTGTGGTGGCCCGTGCCTGTAATCCTAGTACTTGGGAGGCTGAGACAGGAGGATCGCAGGTTTGAAGACAGCCTCAGCAAGTAGTGAGACTTTCATCAACCTAGTGAGACCCTGTTTCCAAACAAAAATAAAACAGGGCTGGGTGTAGCCTGAAGGTAGAATACCTCCAGGTTCCATCCACAAAAAAAAAGTTGGGGTGGCTGTGACACTTTTTAGGTTCAACTAAGCGGAAATTGGGATAAGAATATACCATTTAACTGCAATTTGCATAGACATTTCGATTTTGTTTTTTTATTTGTTTGTTTTCTGTTTTGTTTTGTGTTTAGTACTGGGGATTGAACCCCACGGCTTTCTACCTCTGAGCTACATGCCAGTCCAATTTTATTTTATTTTTCATTTTGAAACAGGTTCTCACTAAGTTACTGAGGCTGATGGTGAACTTGTGATCCTCCTGTCTCAGCTTCCCAAGAATTAGAATTACAGGTATGCACCACCATGCCTGGCATTTTGGGATATTTTAATAAAATCAGCTAGAAATGATATACTCCCTATTTCTCATATGGGAAAAGGAACTTCCTTTTATGTCTGTATTCATTAAACAAATGAGAAAAACAAAAGTATTGAAATGTAAAGTCCATAAAAAAGAAGTCAAGAGAAATCAATCAGTCATTGGAAGCAAATTGCAACCAAAAAAATTCAGATTATATCAAAAGCAGTGACTCATTAAAAAAAGGAGATAAAACTGTAAGAATAGGAACTGGCAAACTCTTGGATTATTTGATAATCTAAAAAATGAATAGTAACAAATTATAGGCATATATTGGGAAAATATTTAAGAATCTCCCTCATTTGACGTGAAATATTGGTATCAATGAATATACATACATGTAAAATCACCTGGAGGGCTTGTCAAAACAGATTCTCTGGCTCCATCTCCAGAGAGTTTGAATCAGTAGGTCTGGGGCGGGGTAAGAATTTGCAGGTCTAATTACTTCCAAACTGCTTCTGATGTTGCTGATTCGGAGGCCACGCTTAAGAGAACCACTGATTTTCTTAGATAATTACCTCAAGTCTCTTCTTTATTTCTTCCTTTTATCCTTCATTGTACTAAACTCTGTGGACTGTTCATACTTAAAAAAAAAAAAACAATTGGCCTGCCAGGCATGGTGGCGCATGCTTCTAATCCCAGTACTTGAGAGGTTGAGACAGGAGGATTGCAGGTTCGAGGACAGCCTCAGCAACTTAGCGAGAGACTGATTCAAAATAAAAAAATAAAATAGGGCTGAGGGTTTAGCTGAGAGCTAGAATGCCCCTGGGTTCAATCCCCGGTGCCAAAACAAGAACAACAACAACAAAACAATTGGCCTTTGGTAAATATGGTCTTATTGCTAACAATGATAATACACTGATTGCTTCTATTTATTTCTCTTTGCTTTCTTGAATAGAAATCCTTGTCTGTTGAATGTATGTACCACCAAATTCTGTCCCATATCAATTCATTTCTGATCTTAATGGGTGCGTATTTGAATCCTGAAAGATTTATATGGATAATTCCAGCCATATTCAAGACTTTTGAAAATTTGTATGAAAACCATTTAATGCTTTTGTTCCAAAGATAAAGCAAAAACCTGAAAGTCGTTGCATAATAAAAAAGCTTGTTATTTTCAATATGGTCAAAATGATATGATTAAATTTGACTATTATGCTTTCTGAGGGGGTAGTTATATTTTATGAAATGGAGGTTTCAGTTAACTGTTCCAAAGAACCCACAGGAGTGAATGGCTTTAGGGCATTTGAGTCGTTTTTACTTAGTTGGCAAGGTGATAATTGACTCTAGATTGCTTGGCTCCTGTAACTATCCCTGGCAAATTTCTGAGTTCTACCAGATGTTGGGCACTGCTTTTGGAAGGCCTGTGGACAGCTTCTCATCAGGGTTGATTGGAAGCAACACTTTGCACATCATTTCACAGAAATCTGATTCCTTAGCCACCCCAGTCTTGCAGAGTACATCTCTTCCTATCTGATGGGGGCAGAAGCCAACTTATTGATCTGTTCAGTGGGGTGTATATCATTGACTTAAACACAAACTATAATGTAAGCAGGTTTAAAAGAAAATTCACCTCCTTGTACAGCAGGCTAATTTTCTCCTTTAAGTGAAATACAGTATAGAGGTTCCGCATGTTTGATGAAGAATGTTTTAGTGACTGCTTTGTGGGAAAATGAAGATGGCCACACCTGAAACCAAGTACGTTCACAATATTATCGAATTTGATTATGACTTCCAGATGATGAAGTAGATCTGCCTTTACTTACTCACCTGGCTAAGCATAACTAAAACCCCTAGGCATTATATACAAGACAAACATACAAAAACTTCTAAGGGCTGAGAGAAGAAGAAAGGCCAAAGTGGGGCCTCAGAGCCCAAGGGACAATATGGCAACATGCTGAAGAGCTCCCTGGGTTTTAGTGTGTGTGTGTGTGTGTGTGTGTGTGTGTGTGTGCGTATGAGAGAGAGAGAGAGAGAGAGAGAAGGAGCAAGAGAGAGAGAGAGAGAGAGAGAGAGAGAGAGAATGAGAGAGAATTATTTTTCCCCTCAGATAGCCTCAGAATTGGAGCTGAAGGAGCCAGCTACCTGGGTAATTTGAAATGCCAATGGATACAGAAAAAGAAAAAGTCTCGACAAAAAAAACTGTTTTTCTTAGCCAAAGACCAGAAAAGGAACATCCTAGAAACAGAACATTTTAAAATAATAACTGCTTGACTTCAGCCAAACACCACAGAACAAACTGTGACTTCACCACCACAAAGCTGGCAAAGGTCAAGAGGGGCCTAAGCCAGGAGCAGTGGTGCACGCCTCAAATCCCAGTACTTGAGAGACTCAGGCAGGAGGATTGCAGGTTCAAGACCAGACTCAGCAACTAAGCAAGACCCTGTTTCAAAATAAAAACTAAAAAAGGGCTAGCAGGTAGCTTAGAGGTAAAATGTCTCCAAAAAAATAAAAGAAGAAGAAACCTTTGTAAAAGGGGAAAAATAGGAAGAAAGAAAAGAAGGAAGAAAAGAAGAAAAGGCTACCAGTTTGTTTTATAAATACTTGTCTGGCAAGCCTTTCGAGTGGAAATGTGTAATAGTAGCATTCTTTTTAAAAGTCCTGAAGTATTTAGTAGTTGTTATGTTTTTGGTCTGCAATGACCCCAGAGGCTCCTGTGTTGAAGGTGTGATCCCCAGTACAGGTGTGCAGAGGTGGGACTTCGGGAAGTGATTGGATCATGAGGCCTCTGACTTCATCAATGGATTCATCCACTGATGGGTTCATAATTGAATGAACTATTGAAAGGTGGTGGAAACTATTGGAGGTGGCACCTAGCTGGAGGAAGTAGGTGGGGATGGTGCCCTGAAAGGGTATATATCTTGACCCTGGAGCCTGTCTTTCTCCTTCCTTCCTTCCTTCCTTCCTTCCTTCCTTCCTTCCTTCCTTCCTTCTTCCCCGTGAGCAGCTTTGCTCTACCACGCCCTTCCACCATGATGTTCTGCCTCACCTTCATCCAGAAACAATGGAGGCAGCCGACCATGAACTGAGACCTCTGAAACCATGAACCAAAATAAACTTTTCCTCCTTTAATTTGTTTTTCTCTGGTATTTTGTCATAGCGACTAAAAGCTGACCAACACAGCAGTAGATGGAGTAAACTTTACACCTCAAAGTTCATGCATTATAAATAATACAACTCACCACTCTTACACTATTCAACCAAACTTACAAAGGATGGATCTCTTCTTCCCTTTCAACTTCAATCTATCCCATAATCATCTGAATTGCTAGTACTATGCATTATAATCTAGAGCTCTGCACTCAAAGGCCAGGGTTACAAAATAACTTACCCTCATCTCACTCCAGTGGTTTGTGACTCATGAGCAAGGCTGGCTTCTTGAGCATACTACCAATGTAGCCGCTTGGGGCCCATGCTCAGGAGGGCCCCACACTTGGTCTTATGATCTTGTTGCCATCTTGAAAGTCTTGATTGTTTTGACAAAGAGATCTACATTTAGAGTCCACACTGGGTAGAACACTTCAAGTTATGCAGCTGGTCCCGATTGTGAATGCTACAGTGGTGTTTGTGGGAAGAGCTTTTTTGTTGGCGTTCATCAACATCAAAGTGAGAGGAAGTGTTCATCATCAAATCAAGTCTTGTCATGTTTCTCCATCACCGACTTTTTAAGCCTGCAATGCAAATCACATCCCTACTGTCATTGTTCCAATGTGACAAACATAAATATAAATATGACTCTTGAGCCAGCCTTGCATGGTGAAGGGGCTCAATAAAAGGACACAAGCCTAATTCACTAGTTTAGTAACTGATGAGAACAAAACAGCTGCTTGTTGAGAAGGCAGTCAACCAGGTAAAGCTCATCTTAGAATCCTCAGCATCTTCTCCAGCCCACGTTAGCCTCTTGCCCATTCCCTGATGAACTTAGTCACTCCCATTTTAATCTATTCTCACCATAATGTGTATCTATGCCATGCTCACCTTGCAGTAAAATTTTGCCAGTTAGTAACTCATTCTGAAATGTCTTTATTTTAATTCACTTCCAATTTTGGAAAGCAAACATTTTCCCTGGCAAAGAAATTTTAAATATATCAGATTTGAAAGTGACAAAGAGACTTCCCTGAGGCCTTTGAAACATTTATAGGGAAAATTCAGACCTGCGATTAAATTGTGTATTTACAAGCTGGGCATGGTGGTACATACGTGTAATTCCAGTCCTTGGGAGACTAAGACAGGAGGATTGCGGGTTCAAGGCTGACCTCAGCAACTTAGCGAGACCCTGTCTCAAAATAAAAAATAAAATAGGGCTGGGTGTGTATCTTGGAGGTAGATAGACTATGGGTTCAACCTCCAGTACCAGAAAGAAAAAGTATTTACAAAATGGCAGAACTTTTCTAAAGGAATATTTTTCTCTAGTTATTTAAAATAGAAATTTTATAACCTGTAAATGGAAGCTGAATTTATATATTATTAGCACAATTTTGACTTCAATAAATATACTTATTATTATGATTTTTCAAGCTTCCAGATGTGTGTGTGTGTGTGTGTGTGTGTGTGTGTATTACTGGGGCTTGAACACAGGGGCATGCTACCTCTGAGCTACACCTCTCAGCCCCATTTTATTTTTTATTTTGAAACAGCATCTTCATAAGTTGCCAAAGCTGGCCTTGAACCTGCAATCCTCCTGTCTCAGCCTCCCAAGTATTGGGATTACAAGCATACACCACCATGCTTGGCTAGGCTTCCATATTTTTGTTCTTGTTTTTTCTTTGGAAGTTTTCTTTGTTCACTATATATACATATATATATTATGAATATTGCAAGGGTTTAGATAGAAAAAAAGTTGGATTTAAATTTCTGTCTCTTATGAGTTTTACCAATTCATCCTCCTTTTTAATGTGCCTTTTCTCTAATATAAATATAAATTATGCATATCAAGAGTATGTTTTCCAAAAGAAAACATCCAATCTTGTTCTCCCATAAGAAAGGATTGCAATATTTATCATCGGAATGTTAAGTCGTTTTAAAGAACCAAAGAGTAAATTCTTCCTAATTTCCATGTTAAAACAGGCATTCAGGATCAATTTATAATCTCAAATATGTATTCTAGCCTCCCATTAACTTCAGTTAGAAAGGTGCACAAAGCGTATTTGAAGAGGAAACTATACCAGAGATTGATAAACATTGCAAGGGTAAAGGAACAATTGAAATGTTCAGTGAGATCCGAATCTCATTATTCAAATGCAGTTAAAGTCACATCAAGGTTATACAGTGGTTTTTCTTAGTGTGTCAGAACAAATTTCACAGTGTAAGTGGAGGGTATTCTACCTCCCACCTTTCTGCCTAGCTGGTTCACCTGGCTGTTTGTAGAGGGGCAAACACAGTTGCTATTGCTTGTGTATCTCACTAGATGGCGCCAGGAGCATCTAATATAGCTGGGCACTGCATACCAGCTTCTTGAAATGTGTGTCAGCATTTCCTTGAATAGGAAAACAATCGATTTCTAAAAGAAAAAAATATTTTTAATTATTTTTGCACATGTTTGTATATCTATTTAAACCTAAAAATGTTTTTTTCTCTCAGTGTTTAAATAATTACAGAATTCCATTGGAAATTGTATACTTTTACCTTATTTAAGCATTGCCATGCTTTTTAAAACACCGGTTTTCCTTCTTTACTTATTAATCATCTTTGACAATTATTCTGCTCCTGTAGCATTCTGGCAAGCTGCAAAAGCTGCATTTGTAATACCTTAAAAGCTTTTTTTCCAGAATGTATAAATGTCTACAAGGAAATTAGAAATAGTGGCTGATAGAAGGTAAACTACCTTATCTAAAGTCAGATAAACAAGCTAATGGTTACACAGAACCCACATTTTTCAGGTTACATAATCAGGAGTTATTAAATTATAATTTTTCTGACTCTAAGACTCATGGCATGAAGCAAGCAGTGAAGTGGGTTGGAAAATTATGGCCTCACACAAAAAAAGGAAAATTCTTTATTTTGCTGATGTTGGGAAGCAGCTTCTAATTTCCCTACTACATATCCTCTGTTAACTAGTTGAAGTTGGTCAGTTTATAATTTTCACTAGCATAAAGAACAGATTTTTCCCCTGCTCAAATTATTATTTAATTAAATTGTCAGCATTATGGATAAAAACAAAAGTGTAATCACCTGTTCACAGGGCTGGAGTGGCTCTCCATTAGGTGGGGTAGAAGGGTAAGAACTGAAACAAGGGTTCTAGAAGGGTAAGAACTGAAATGTGGGTTCAGAGGGAGGCAGACCTGCACAGTGGAGCCCACAAGGGTGTTGGAGCAGACAGTGAGGAGCTCAGCAATTGACTGAAGGCGGTAAGTACACTGGATGGTTTTTCTCACAGTTGACTCAGAGAGTTTTTTCACGCCTTAAAGAAAAATCTTTGGACACAAAAACATCCTTATTTGTTGGCACCTACTGATGTTTTGCAAAGAGCTGTTCCATAAGGAGATATTTTCTGATCGAACATGCCAACTAATTAAAACTTTATTTTGGTTATCTAGCAAAGATCTTTGTTTCAATTCAAGTCCTCATTTATCTCTGTATTTACTAAATATGAATGCTGGTTCATGCAAAAAAAAAGTTCAGAGCTCTGAAAACTATTTTTTAAATAGATTTTATGCATTTAGTTTGATATCTGGAAGAAATCTATCATTCTGTAACAATGAGACACCTTTTGTAATATTTAATAGGTTTTGACAATATTCATATCAGGTGGGTAGAAGGTAGACATCTTTCGTCTTTGTCTTTTTTTTTTCCTTCGGTACCGGGGATTGAACGCAGGGGCGTTCTACCTCCGTGCTACACCCCCAGCCCTATTTTTTATACTTTAGTTTGAAACCGGGTCTCACGAAGTTGCGGAGGGCCTCACTAAGTAGAGAGAGAGAGAGACAGAGAGAGAGAGAGAGCTGAGGCTGGCCGCCAACCGGGATCCTCCAGTCTCCGCCTCCCAAAGTACTGGGATTACAAGCGTGCGCCACCACGCCCGGCTTCATCTTTGTCTTAAGGAGTGAGTTCTGAAATTCATCAAGTGTTCAGTGATTTCTGAAGAATTATATCTGGAAGCATGTAAGACTTTAGGAAAACATGAAGCTCTATCAGTTACAAGGTGTATGATACTGAGTGGGATATTAACGATGGTACATTCACTGCAACTAAGCAATGTAAATGGCTTTAAAAAGTTATAATTTCCTGCTTTCCAGATCTCCAGAGTAAAAGTCATTTTAAAAGAATATATTGCCGGGCGTGGTGGCGCACGCTTGTAATCCCAGTACTTTGGGAAGCGGAGACCGGAGGATCCGGGTTCGCGACCAGCCTCAGCTCTCGCTCTGTCTCTCTCTCTCTCTCTGTCTCTCTCTCTCTCTGTCTCTCTCCTTAGTGAGGCCCTCCGCAACCTCATGAGACCCGGTTTCAAAATAATGCATAAAAAATAGGGCCAGGGGTGTAGCGCGGAGGTAGAACGCCCCTGCGTTCAATCCCCCCCCAAAAAAAGTACCGCAAAAAAAAAAAAAGAATATATTAATACCTCTCATCGTCTGGTCTGGTGGTTCTTGAAGCTTGTTGCTTCCGTTTCTTTTACTTGACTGCAAAGTGAAAAGAAAGGGAAACGCAGCTTCCAGGGGCAGCACTGGGCGCGGCACTTAGGAGCTGCTCTCCATACTGCCCCAGACAGAATGCACGAGACAGTTAAGGAGATGGTTGCATTCAGCCTCTTGCCAGGGTATGAGCCCCCAACCCAATCAGAGTTGTCTCTGTAGGATGACTTTGCCTTAAAACATTTACAACAAAGAGTAGAAAAAAATAAAAGATAATGAAGAACCATCAAAAAATTTTTAAAATAAATAAATAAAATTGGATGAACATCCTGTAAGTGTTAGTGCAAAGTAATTATGCATGCTTTCCAAGATTGTGCTCAGGTTTGGTCAAAGTTGCTCTTTTATAATTACAGTCACAGAAGCTTAACTTACCAAATAGCAACGCCTTTGTGTTTTATGTCCCATGTACCAAGGGAATGTCACAGGTTTTGGTGAAATGCAGCTTAGTTTAATTAATGAAGGAAATTTCTTATTTAGTTTAGCAGTCATGTTCCTGGAATGCTGAACATGTAAGTTTCATGAGAATGCTTTTAAGTTTATATCTGTATCTTGTTCATTAAAATTACTCTCAAGATAAAAAAAGACAAAAAAAAAAAAGAAAAGACATGGGGGAGATTCAACCATGTGTTATTTTTCAGTCAAAGGAAGTTTCTGTTATTTTGCTAGGCAAGATATGTTTATCTCTGTGCCTAACTAGTTTCAGGAGAACCGACAGCTGTAACCTTAGCTAATCATTCACAAGATAATGAGCATTTAGCTAGCAGTGAAAGGGAAATGATTTGTGTCTGGCTTTGTGGACAGGTTCAAGCAAATAGGGAAAGGTCCTTGTGTGGCCTTGTCACAGGTAAACAAGAAGTCATCGGTGAGTCTTCTGGGAGTCCTGGGATATAATGGGAAGTGCATCTTATCTAAGTCACAAGAGGAAGGTGATCGCTTTCAGTGAGCTGGTTCCCAGAACACAAAATGATGGTGATTTTCAGGGTATGAAAGGTTGGTGAGATTTCTTAACCATACCTATTTTCTGGAAGTACAAAGTTTGGGTAAAGTTCAACACTGTGAGAGCAATGTCCCTTTTGTTCAAAACAAATAAATTTCATTCATTGCCCCACAACCCAGAGGTGGCCATTAATCTCCTGGGTGAGGTAAACCAGAATCTAAGCAATAGCCTCGTGAGGACTCTCATTAGTGTGATATCTACACAACCAGCTGAATCCACTGTCAAAAGACAAAACTACGACAATAAAGATCACTTTTAATTGTATTTGTTTTATTTATTTACTTATTTATTTACTTATTTATTTTGTGGGTCTAGGGATTGAACCTGGGCTATACCCCCATCCCTTTTTATTTTTGGTTTTGAAACAGGGTCTTGCTAGGTTGCTGAGAGCCTCACTACATTTCTGAGGCTGTCCTCGAACCTGCGATCTTTCTGTCTCAGTCTCTCAAGTGCTGGGATTACAGGTGTGTGCCACCAGGCCGGCTTGAATTTTAATTTTGATTCCAGAATAAGGCAACAGTTCATTCTGTACAATAGAATGAGCATTCCAATGAGCTGAAGCGAGGAGGTTGGCTTTATGTGCAGAAAAGGGCATGAGGAAAGCAGAAACAGAGAACAAACAGTGGATGTGTTATCTCAAAGTGGCCGTCCTCGTGGGATTAAAAGAGAAGGGACTTCACTTCCTTATTACACTGACTGAGGTTGACTGGAATCTCATGTACTTCAGAAAATTGACTGGCTTCGATGTTCAGTTTAATGACGTGGCACTTAGCATAAGTGATCCCCTCTTGGTTGGCTTTGGTCTATTGGGCCCAGCATAGGAGGGCGGTCCAAAACCATGGCCTCCCATACACTGTGTTTAACATGTCTATTGAGAGGTAGTGGCCAGGATCAGCTGTTTAAGAGTCTAGAGGTCATTCCTCTTAAAAGAGGGATGATCGAAATGTAAAACAGAAATACTAATATAAAAGGTTAAAGAGCCAGGGGTTGGGGGGGGGAGATTTGATGAAAGAAACAGTTCGAATAATGTGCTACATACCTACACAAAATTATCAATCCCAATCTCATGTGTGGGAAAGGGGAAGGAGTGGGGCGGAATCCGAGGGAAACTTATTAAGTGCTGTGTGCATGCGTGTTCCTATCACTCTGAATCTCATTATAATGAGATTATAATTACAATGCACCAATGAAAGTATTTTTTTAATACAAGAACCAGGAATTGAACTTGAGAGTGTTCTGTTCAGTGGATTCCGAGGTTCAATGGATGGAAATCTTTTAATGATCTGGTACTGCTTGTTGCGTTTCTTGCAGTTAACAAGTTGATGCGCCTCATGGTTTTGTCCAGGCTTGGTGACTTATCTTTTAAGGACATGCAAGCCCTGAGCCTTTCCCTAGATTGTCTTAGTGGCCTGGATAGTGACTTCTCCAGGGATAAATTCAGTCCACATGAGCCCCTCAAGCGTATAACAAATCAGCAGGTTTTAGCTCCCAGGGCTTCTTCAGATCTTGAGGTAAAAGGCCAGCTACAAAAGGCAACCTAGAGTCTCAGTAAGAATCTCCAGGTAGATTTTTGTTCTCAGTGTTGCCAAATCAAGGGGTGGGGGGAAGAGGGGGAAAAGGGTTGGAGACATTTGGAAGGTGGTAGTCAGATACTAAAGCAAAGTGGGAGAATTTAAAATTTGTTCAAGGTAACAGGATCTAGTCCAATCTCAGGTAACAAAACCAGTTTTTCAACAGAGAAGGAAGTCAAGTAAGTCTCAGCCAAACATGCCAGAGTTTGCGTATCCATCGGTTACCTGCAATTTACAAAGAGGTGCAAAACAGCTCAGAGACAACTGAACTATTGTTATGACTCTGATAACCCAAAGAGGTCTGCTATAATTTCCCACTGAAACAAAAATTCTCTGTAATGTCACCCCCCACTTTGATCCAAGATAACCTTTTAAAAAATGTAATATTCTTGATCGCAAAATAACGTGGCCTCTGTCTTACTGCCTTTGATCTGATTTATTTACACAAGTACAGCAAGGATGGTAATTTAACATATACTCCTTATTAAGTTTGCTTTGCTGCAAGTTCTCCTTAGGAACTCTAGATTAGAATTTTAAATTCCTCTTGGGGCTAGTAAGCCAAACCAACAATTCATCACCAGATCTTACCTGAAGTACCTATATATTTAGATTAATTCCTCTTGTTTTGAAGTCCTTCAAATATCCTGAGTTCAGGAGACTACCAGGAAGTAGTCTTCCTTCCTCCAGTGTAAGTCTAAGAAAGAACCCGTAAGCCCTATAAGCCTTGTAAGCCAGGTATTGGGCGTTTTCCTAAGAGGGCTTTGTAAGGATTGGCTCCATGAAGTCAGCCTAGTTTCTTAAGTGTCTGTTCATATCGGATTAAGTAAGCATCATTATCAATCATAGCATGACAGGCATGGCCTTGGTTATATAACCAATGTTTGCAATTAAGTCCTGTTAATCACAAGGAAGGTTCATATTGTCTCTATGCATATTTAAATCCATTATCAAGAAAATAAGACTCCTTAATGAATTTCTGGCTTCTAAAGGGAACAGGCAGGGGGGAAAGATACATTTTAATTATGTTTCTAAAATATAGTGTTATAAGTTATAGATGGCTTACAAGAAAAAAGAGAAAGTGGTTCATTATATACAGAACCTAGAACATTAAAACATCAGCAGTGTTCTAACCAAAAACCCACAAGCTTCTTATAAGTTTATTCAGTCCTATGTAATTAATTCTTGTTCCAGTCAATCGTGGGTTAGCAATATCATGGGCCCATTTGTTCCTTGACTGAAGTTCTGGAAATGCTGACTGGGTCCACTGGTATGGTCTCTGGGCAATGCCATCAGAAGCTGGACAAGATGTGCCTGGCATCCTCCAGGGACTCAAAGGCAGCCCTTCTCCGCTGACTGATGCACCCTGGCTACTGCTGATTGCAAGCGCCTTCGGAAGCATCACAGCCAAACACGAACTTTCTGTAGGCAACAGACGTAAAATGGGTTAGCTAATTATGATAATTTTTAAAGCTCAATGACTTGAAGAGACTTTGTCACAAGCATAATACAATCAACAAGGAAATTTGGTTGTTTCTGTGATGTGCAAAATACAACTAATCTGTAAATTATAGACAAAATATCTATAAATATAAGAATTAACCCTATTTTCAGAAGGTGGGTATTACATCTAATTTATGAAAATGGATGAACATAATCTTTACTTTAAAAAGACTTCAAGCCGGGCGTGGTGGCGCATGCTTGTAATCCCAGTACTTGGGAGGCTGAGACAGGAGGATCACAGGTTCGCTGCCAGCCTCAGCCACTTAGTGAGGCCCTCCGCAACTTAGTGAGACCCTGTTTCAAAATAAAGAATAAAAAATAGAGCTGGGGGTGTAGCTTGGAGGTAGAATGCCCCTGGGTTCAATCCCCAGTACTGCGAATAAATAAATAAATAAATAAATAAATAAAGACTTCAAATATAATAATCCTGATACATAATATATCATGACTGACCAAGCATACAGTTATAATACACCAAGAATGTATTAAGATTATAAAGTAAAAAGATTCAGTAAGGCTAGAATAGGTCCTGAATATCTGCCATGTTAATAAAACCCCAGGCCTGAGTGATGTGACTCCCAAATTGAAAGTCACTGGCCTACTAAATTAAAGAAATGAAGTTGATGCTACCTAGTTAGTATTTTTCATATAAATGAAATTATGATTGATAAGACTATTCTATTATTCTCTGATAACAGAGAAAAATAGATAAGACTTGATATTTATACATCAAACAAAATTTATTGGAATCTTTAAAGCAGTTGGTTCAGACTATCTAGTTCATGTAATATTATCCTCTATTAAGCATGCCTTATGAACCTCTTCTATTACAGTTATAAAAAGGAAATCTTCAACCTGGGACCAATCACAATGTTCAAACAAATAAAATTCTGATTTTAAAGTAGTAGCCATTTGTATTTCACTTGATTATGTTGAAAAGCAACATAATTTCTCATTACCATTAATTTATCTCCACCACCACCACCTCTAAATAATCTCTCTCTCTCTCTTTCTCTCTGTATCTATCTATCTATCAATGTTGTATATAATTTATATATATGTGTATATAATGTGTATATGTATATATGTTGTATCTAATGTGTATATATGTTACATATAGCATATACAACATGATCTTTTGATATACATATATATGAAGGAATGACTCTTATACTCCAGCAAATGATCATCTCCATCATCCCACATAGTTACTTTGTGTGTATGTGTGTCTGTCACAAGTACTGAAATCTACTCTTTAAGGAAATGTCCAGTATATAATACAATATTACTAACTATAATCTTCATGGTGCACATTAGATTTCCAGAGAATGAAGTTATTATTGGATGATTTATCCTTCATAACTACAACTCTGTACTCTTTGACATACACATCCCCATTTGTCCACCCCCGTCCCCCACTTCTGGGAACCACCTTTCTACTCTGTTTCGATGTATTCAAATATTAATCTTATTTAAAAATGTTTTCTAATTCTTTGAGATTACAATAGACTCTCTAAAAGTTAAAAAAGTATATAAATACTCTCTGATTTCCTTATCTGATAATTCCTTTAGTTAAAAGGTTTTTATTCCACATTTTGTTCGAAATGAGGTTAGGCAATTTCTTTTAAAAGGTATATTTACTATTTACGTTAATAGACTTGTGAGAATATAAGTTGAATAGAAAAAGCCCAGATGAAGTGCTGGCATACAGTCATTAAATTTCTGGGTGCAGCCACTTACTTGTATTCCAGGTTTCTTTGGGTTCACCTGTTTAAAATTATATTGTTGAGCTGGGCGTGGTGGCACACGCTTGTAATCTTAGTACTCGGGAGGCTGAGACAGGAGGATCGCAGGTTCAAAGCCAGCCTCAGCAACTTAGCGAGGCTCTCAGCAACCTAGTGAGACCCTGTGTCCAAGTAAGAAATAAATCTGGCTGGGGGTGCAGCTTTAAGGTAGAATGCCTCTAGGTTCAATCCCCAGTACAAAAAAAAAAAAAATGATACTGTCTTTACATCATAATGGGTCACTGCCATCATTTAGGCTTATATGCTCTTCCATTAGTTTAATCTTGTAGTTTCCAGTCAAAACTCAATTTGCGTAGAAAAATGTATATGAAACACAAGCAGAAAAAAATGTAGGATTATTTGTTTTGTGTTGTCGAAGTACTGGGATTGAACCCAAGGCCTCATGCATGACCCCCAGGCCCTCTACCACCGAGCTACATCCCCATCCTTTTTATTTATATTTGTCTGGTACTAGGGAATGAACCCAGGGGAATTCTATCTCTGAGCTATAGCCCAGCCCTTTTAATTTTTTGTTTTGAAACAGGGTTTCTCTAGGTTGCTAAGTCTTGCTAAATTGCTGAGGCTGATCTCAAACCTGTGATCGTCCTTTATCAGTCTCTGAAGTACTGGGATCACAGGTGTGCACCCCCATGCCTGGCCCTTTTTATTGTATTTTGAGACAGGGTCTCCATAACTAGCCCAGGGTGGCCTTGAAATTGTGATTCTTCAGCCTCAGCCTCCCAAATAGCAGGGATTACCACCATGTGCCACCATGCCAGGCGAAAACATAGTTTTTAAAAAGATATGAAAAGGACAGTAAATTAAAAATACCAATGTACAACTTTAAAACAATGATATTTTCCCAAGGCTTATAAATGAGAATTAAAATGGGTTCTTCCTTCTTATAATCAAAAGCTAGGAAAATCTTTAGTCATTAAATTGTTTTATTCCCAATGTGGTGCCAATAGTATTAAAAATCACAATAAAATAAATTTAATAATTAAAATTACAAGTGCATCCTGAGGAAAACTTTTCCATGAGTATATCCAGAAACTAAAGCCTTCTTTTCATGATTTTTGAATATCTATAAATAGAAGTGTAGGATAATAATGAACGTCACACACACACACACACACACACACACACACACACACACACACACCTGACTTTAGTTTTCAAAGTTACAGCTGTACCTGGACAGATGCATTAACAATTCCCTTTGGCCTTCGAGTCTTTGATGAGGTACAGCTGCGATAAGCTTTCAGGAATTGCTGATTAACACTTGTGAGACTTACCTAAACTCTGTGCTTGCCTATAAATGTCAGAATAAGTTATTAATTAGTATTTCATGGGTGCAATCAATACCACTAGGAGGAATAAGACACATTTAATTGATAGTGGTTTAAAAACTTACTTCAAAGGTACAGGAGATCAGAACCAGCCCAATTTCTGCAAAATAATCACTGGGACATACTTCAAGAAACTTATGCTCCGTGTAACAACTTTGCTTCTTCCATTTTCACGGGGAGGTATGTTTTCTTTCTTTCTAATTCTTTTACTGACTGCACATATATATGCTTATATGTGTTCATATAGCCATTCATCCAGAAAGTGTATTTTGAGTGTCTTTTATGTGGTTGATACTGTGTTGGTGCTGGGAATTATAGTTAATAATAGAGACCTGTTCCTGCCCACATGGAGCTCCTCTTCTAGAGAACACAATTGCAATACTGGAGCAAAAAGTGATAAAATGAGGAGTATTCCATATAATTTGGGAATCTCTAGGATGGACACCAAAATTCCTGGAGATGTATCAAATCAAGTGAAAAGGCGAGTAGGAGTAAACCCTGCAGGGTTGGAAGAGAGAGGACCATCACTAGCAGAGATTTCTACACATCTTATATATTCAAAAGTTATAATGGGAATTAATCAGTATAAACCCTCCTTCTGCAGTTGAACTGCTGCCAACATGCAGATTTTCAGAAAACTCTCACAGGCAAGACCATCGCACTTGAGGTTGGGCCCTCAGATCTACAGAAAATATAAAGGCCAAGATCTATAATACTGGAGGAATTTCTCCAGTTCAGCAAAACTAATCTTTGCTGGTAAACAGATGGGAGATGGGTATAGTTTGTCTGTACAACATTCAAAAGGAGTCCACCCTTCTTCTTGTGTTCAAGTTTTGTGGTGGTGCTAAGAAAAGGCAGAAGTCTTTTACCACTCCCAAGAAGAATAAGCATAAGAGAAAAAAAAGGTTAAGTGGGCTGTCCTGAAATACTATAAGGTGGATTAAAGTGGCAAAATTAGTAGCCTTCATTGAGAGTGACCTTCAGATGAATGTGGTGCTAGAGATTTTAGGGCTGTGCACTGTGATAGACATTATTTTGGCAAGTGTTGTCTAGCTCTCTGCTTCAACAAATCAGAAAACAGGTAATTGTGTATGAGTTAATGAAAGATGTGAAATGAACTAAAATAAATAAATACTATATTATGGTCCCTTTCAGAGCAATAATTCTGCCTTCTATGTATCTTTGCTGCCCAGTTCAGGGGTTGGCATTTAGAAGATGCACCAGAAGCCGGGGGTGGTGGTGCACACTTGTAATCCCAGTACTTGGGAGGCTGAGACCAGAGGATCCGGGTTCGCAGCCAGCCTCAGCTACCTAATGAGGCCCTCCACAACTTAGTGAGACCCTGTTTCAAAATAAAGAATAAAAAATAGGACTGGGGGTGTAGTTTAAATGCCCCTGGGTTCAATCCCCAGTACCGCACACACACACAAAAAGAAGATGCACCAGAAATGTTTGATCCATGAAATAAAGAGAAAGATGCAGAGAGGGTTTATGGTGTTCAGGAAGTAGGCACAGATCTGCTAGGGGTGGGGAGATTTTCTGACACCTCGTACAGGTAATCCTAGAAGGTCATGGAAGTTGAGCTCATTAGGTTAAAATAGCAACAGAACAGACGAGGAGACCTTTCCTTTACAGCAATGCCTTCTTTTCCGACAGGTGTAAATCATGACTTAGCAAAGATGTTTCTTGTTGCTCAGATGCAATACCAAGTGGGGGGGGCCCAAATGGAGAGGTAGGCCAGTGAATCAGAAAATCTGTGGACAGAATGAAGGGAGGCGTGAAAGCAGGGAAGAGTAAAAAATAATAGGTAAAAGAAAAAGTGAGGGAAAAGATACAAAAAGTCCGTGAGTATAAGAAGGGTGAGGAAGATTAGAAACAAAGGTTAAAGAAGTGAAGGAAGAACAAGATATAAAGCAACAGGAAATCATATTGGAATATCCATTCCAACTCAGACTCATGAGAATGACTATAAAAATAAATGCCTATTAGACCTTTTTGGTTATCGTATTGAGGGCCTAATATCTTTTGACTTGAATATCTACCTTTTATTATGACAGGAACCGAGAGTTCTTACAATATGACTGAATGAAATGCTTGTCAGACAAATTGATGATAATTTTTGGAAACTATTGCCCTACTTTTTCCCCTTCAAAAAGGATGTTTTCCAAGTGTATATTTATGCCATTTGTTCAACCACAAGTAAACAGTCAAATTGTTTTGTTTATAACCTCAAACCCAAAAGCTTGTTCAGAACAGAAATATGAACCAGAAATAAATTACATGGTAAATCAAACCCTCATTTTGGGGTAGGGACACTATGCAAAGTGGTTTACAATTTGTTCTTTGCAGTGTAAATGAAAACCCCAAGAAATTGGCAGGAGAGGGAACTTTTTTTTCCTTACCCATCATATGGGCAAAAATTCAAAAGTTTGGAAACCCAGTCTGCTGGCAAAACTATAGGGTAACAGCCCTCTCATTTAGAGCTGGTGGAACTGAAATATATTACAGTCCCTAGAGAGGGGAATTCGACGGTATCTAATAAAAGTGCACATGCAGGTACCTTTTGACCCAATAACTCCTCTTCCAGGAAGCTATTCCAATGGTAAAGTGGCAAAACATGAAAATACATGGGCTTAAAGGATTCGTCGTCATCAGATATAATAGCTAAATAATGGAAGTGAGCCAGGTATCTGATTACAAACTGGTTGAATAAGCTATGGAGCATCCACACAATGACATGGAATTATCTGTAAAAATAATTACAAAATAATAATACTATATAAAAATAAAATTTTCTGGACAGTATGGCACTATGTCTAGAATATTTTGTTGAATTTAAAAAGCAAAATAAAAGGATTTATAGTTAGTTTAAAAGAGGGTATGGAAATATTTATATATTTGTGTGTGCGTGTGTGTGTGTGTGTGTGTGTGTGTGTGTTACTAGAGATTAAACCTAGGGGTTTAATCCTCCGGTCTCCGCCTCCCAAAGTACTGGGATTACAAGTGTGCGCCACCACGCCCGGCTCCTTTTTTGCTTCTTACTACTTAAAAACACAACTGACTGGTTAAAGCCAAATTAGTAACTCTGTATTTTGGCAGTCGTAACTTTAATAACATGCATGATAACCATACTATGAAGGGTGGAGTACTTATTGGAGGATCTTTTTTATTTTTATTCTTTTATTTTTTTGTACTGGAAATTTGAACCCAAGAGCGTTCTACCTCTGAGCTATACCCTCAGTCCTCTTTTATTTTAAAACAGAGTCTCACTAAGAGCAGTAAAGAGGGCCAATAAAACCAAAAGTTGGTTCTTTGAAAATATTAGTAAAATTGATAAACCTCTAATTAAACTGGACCAAGAGAGAAAAGGGGGGAGAGAGGGAGGGAGGGAGGAAGAAAAGAAGGGCCATCACAATTCCTACAGAGATTTTTTTAATTAAGTGGGATATTGCAGATATCTTTGTCAATAAATTTTGTAGCTTAGATAAAATTAATGAATTCTTTGAAAAACATTATTTCTTTTAAAGAAATAGATCTATAATTATAAGCCTTCACCTTTAAAAGCTTTAGGCCCAGTGGCCTCATCAGTGAGTTATATAAAACATTTAGGAAGAAATAATATCAAGTTTACACAGATTCAAACAAAACAATAGACAGAAAACACACTTTCCAATTCATATCATGGAGAAAGAATAACTCTCATATGAAAACTATATGAGAATATATAATTTCTCAACTGTATATTGAAAACATGTCGATTTTCAACTCATAGTTCTAACCTACATGAGAACTTATTTTTCCAAAAATAGGAAGTTAGAGACAAGTATCACTCATAAACATACACACAAAATGATTTAAAAACATATTTCTACATCAAATGCACAATGTATAAAAAGAATAATACATTGTATTTAATTATGATCTAGTCCAGTAATGCAAGATTGGTGCAATATTCTAAAAATTAACTAACACATTAATAATTTAAAGAAAAGAAATGATATGATTATTTTAATGATGCGAAAGCATTTGACAAAATTCAATTCCAGCTAATGATTTTTTTAGACTCCCAGAAAACTGTACATGGAAATTTTCTCAATCTGTTCAAAGGCATTTACAAATAACCAAAAACAAAACAAAACACACCCACAGTTATGAATAACTTTCATACTTAACCATGAAAAGATAAACACTTCCCTTCTAATATTGGAAACAAGGAAAGGCTGACCTCTCTCACCACTTACATCGAGCATCTGACAGCACGTGAGATGCTCACGCTGGTGGCGTGCAGGGCTCTCCCCATCCTTAGTCCTTACACTTCCTCTGTAGTGCATCAAGCCCGCTGGCCCCAATAAACCCCTGTCCGCTGACTCTGGCCAGCGTGCATTTGGGGCATCTATACCTAGCCCATACTGTAGAAAAAATGAGATTTCTGGGGATGCATGCCACATACTACTTCTCTGTTTTTAAGTTACCCCCCAATAAAGACTGTGTTATATCTGAATTATATATTTTGTATGCAATACCTAGGCATGGGTGCTGAATATACCTTGGAATTTATCCATACATGTTTTATCTATGCATGTTTGACATGATGTTTATATAATGTTATTACATGTATTATTTTTAGTAATAGAAAAATGTTAAAAACAATCTAACTGCCCCAAAACAGACTACTATTGAAATAAATTATGTACATTCAGGGAAAGGAGTGTTTGGACAGTCATAGAAAGAGAATGAGATTTATTATGTAGTAACATATAACAATCTTCAAGATATAACATGAAGTGAAGGAGCAAAACAAAACGTGTATAATAAAGAGGAAGGGAGGGAAATAGACAGACAGACATTTAATTATATATGCATAACATCTCATAATAAAACACAAAATATTTAATATTAGTTAATTGTAGAGAGGGGAACTTGTTGGCAAAACAATAACAATGAAAGGGAGATTTTTCACTTTGTGTGTGTGTGTGTGTGTGTGTGTGTGTGTGTGTGTGTGTATATACTGGGGATTGAACCCAGGGGGAGGAGGGGAGTTTCTATTTTTGAGCCACACTTCCTGCCCTTTTTATTTTGAAATAGGGTCTTGCTAAGTTACTGAGGGTCTCCTTAAATTGCTGAGGCTGGCCTCAGACCTGTGATCCTCCTGTCTCAGCCTCCCAAGGGCTGGGATTACAGGTGTGAGCCACCACGCCTGACTGGGAGATATTTACTCTAATAGCTTTCTCTTCCTTTTGAATGTTGGACCATCTTAATGCATGTGATGGTTAATCTGGATTGTCAACTTTATCAGATCGAAAGACGCCTAGGATTAAGAGACTTCAGAGTGCATTGATAAGATGACTGGCATGTGGAACAGCAAGTTGAGGGAAAGTCCCACCCTGAATGTCTAATCAGCTGGGTGCAAGGATGGAATAAAGGGCTGAAGAAGGAGGAAGAAGCTTCATGAAGGCCAGCTCCATTCCTCCTGAGAGGGTGGTCTGCAGCTGCTGCTGCTGTCACCTGGACAGCAGATTCCAGCTCCTTCACTCTTCTAACTGGACTCTCACCTACGATTCTCTGGGGAGCTTCTAGACCTTTCTTCCTAGGACTTGGGCTGCATTATTGGCCCCTTGTGTTCTGAGGCTCCAGCGTCTTCCTCCAGCTCTCCAGCGTGCAGGGGGCCACTTTGGGACTACACAGCTTCTGGATGTGTAAGCCAATTTGATAAATCCCCTTTAATAATATCATATCCTGTGGGTTCTATTCCTCTAGAGAACCTTGACTAACACAATATATTAACTAACCCCAAAGTAAATCAAATTTAAATTTACAAAATAAAGAAAAGACTTGCTTCTGTGGGTGACAGTAATATATAGTTCTGTGTGTATAGTTCTATGCCTAGCATGTGGGGTGTCTTCTACTGTAATGCCTAGGGAAGGTTGAGGTATGATACTAGGATTACATTCTAAACGAGGGGATAGGATAGCACAGAAAAATACGGTAATGATGTAATGTGCCAAGTCCCATGGCATAGTAGAGGCAATCTCCAGTTTACCTGAGCCAAAACTGAGGTGTCTTTTATGAAAGACTGTGCCAAATAGACACATCTTAGGGATTCCCCTACAACTCCTACCCTTTTCTTCTGGCCACTGTAATCCTGTCCTCCAGCTAAATACCAATGCAATTTAAACACAGATGTCTCTTATTCGCCCCCAGCTGACCTCATTTTATCTGATCCTCTAAAATCCTACTCCATGCAGTTCAAGCCAGCAAAGAAGATGAAGTAGCATTTAGGAGATAGATAATGGAAGACAGGGTGGGGGCGTTTCCTATGATCAAGTCTGGGAATCTAATGACCAAATTATAATGTAATTTACATGAGAACATTTGTTTCTCAACCCTACACAACAATCATAGAAGTAAAAAAAAAAAACTTTGAAAGATAGCTTGTTTGTAAATTATGGAACTTTTGCATTTATACTCTCATATGTATGTATAAAGACAGAAGGTCATAACAGCAAATAGAAGTTAAGACTGATATTTAGACCCATGTAGCAAGATACACATTTTTCTTTAAAATAAGTCTTACATTGAATCCCATTTATGTATAGATGATATCCATACTTCTGCTGTAAATATATGACACCAGTATCTATGCTGGTGAGTTTATAGAGACTGAAGTGGAAAAACTGAAGGGAAGGTTTACACAGGCTTCAAGGGACAGTGGACAACTCTAAGGAGCTTCGAGTTGGTGACTTTGAGTAGCTTTTTGTCCTCATATATACAGACAGAAAAATGTGGGAACCAGATGGTACTTCTAGGCTATTTATAGTTTGTGTTGAAACTTGTTAAAGACAGTTTGGATCATGATTTAGAAATCTTCCCACCTCTTAACTGAAACATACCACGGGGTTTTTCTTAGAAGGTGCTAGAAAGGCGACTGATGGTTATAGTCATTTCTTCCTGGTACAGATAAAAAGTTGAAAGCCACCACCAATGGGAGATATCAGGACCATAGTGTCTTTGCAGCTCAGAAAGCAAGAAGACATGCAGAGCCAGGACCCAGGAGGCTGCTTTGAGGCATGTTTGGCCAAGTTATGTTGATAGCATTCTACTCAGTGATTTTTTTAGTTGAAAGAGAAAGGGGCCCTCTCAGGCTGTCTCCTGTAAAGGGTGGTTGTTTACAGAATACCTGGAAACCTTAGAGAACCTAGAAAGATATTTACAGTCAGGCCCCCGGGAGGCCCTGGGAAAAGAGAAGTCAGGAACCTGGCTGCTCAAGGCACACTGAGTCTCACTGGGCCTCACAGCTTCCCGGTTTCCCTGTGCAGTTGCTCTGTTTCCTCCTTCAGGCTCACTCCTCCACTACCCCTTCTTACTCATCCTGAGTACTGCAAAACATGTCCCAAAAGGGCCTCCCCAGCCCTGACCCCATGTGACTTCTCAGGTCTGAGTAATCTGACTTCATCCCTAGAGGTCTTTATATTAGCATAAAGTTTTTCTTAATCTGCTTTTATTGGTGCATTATAGTCTTACATCATAATGAAAATCTTGTTGACAGTAACATACATGCACACAGCCCTTGGTGCCCCCCCAATTCCCTATTTCCCCCCCTCCCAATACATAGTACTGAGATTGACGTTGGTATATTCTCATATGTACACTTAGTCAATGATAGTAATTCTATTAATGAACCTCACTCTTCCCCTTCTCCTTCCCTTAGTCCACTTCCCTGCCTCCGCTGAGGCTTCTCCTCCATTGTCTGGAGTCCCTCTGGTATCCCAATTACTCCCTAGCTTGTGCGTATTAGAGAAAACATATGACCCTTCACTCTCTGTGATTGACTGATCTCACTTAACATAATGATCTCTAGGTCCTTCCATTTTCTTGCAAAAGACAAAATTTTGTTCTTCCTTATTGCTGAGTAGAATTCCATTGTATGTATTTACCATAGTTTTGTAATCCATTCATCTGTTGATGGACACCTGGGTTGGTTCCATAATTTGGCTATTGTGAATTGTGCTGCTATGAACATGGGTATGCATATATTACTATAGTTCTCTGGTTTCAATCCCTTTGGAATGATACCCAAGAGTGGTATAGCCGGATCATATGGTGGATCCATTCCCAGTTTTACACTAAATAAACAAATAACCCAATCAAGAAATGGGCAACCGAATTGAATAGGCACTTCACAAAAGAGATACAAATGGTCAATAGATACGTAAAAAAATGTTCAACATCACTAGCAATCAGGGAAACGCAAATCACAACTACTCTGAGATTCCATCTAACCCTAATCAGAATGGCAATCATCAAGAAGTCAAATAACAATAAATATTGGCAAGGATGTGGGAAAATAGGAACTTTTCTGCACTGTTGGTGAGAGTGCAAACTACTTTAGCCGCTATGGAAATCAGTGTGGAGATTCCTTATAAATTTTTAAGAGTGTACATATGGAGCCGGGCATGGTGATGCACGCTTGTAATCCCAGTACTTGGGAGGCTGTGACCGGAGGACCCGGGTTCGCTGCCAGCCTCAGCTACCTAGTGAGGCCCTTCGCAACTTAGTGAGACCCTGTTTCAAAATAAAGAATAAAAAACAGGGCTGGGGATGTAGCTTGGAGGTAGAATGCCCTTGGTTTCAATCCCCAGTACCACAAAAAAAAGAGTATACATATGATTTATGGCAAACTAGCAAGAGGACTGATTGTTCAGCCTTGGATCAGGTAGTTTTTCCCAATCAAGTCAGCTTCAAGGGTAGAGGTTATAGAAGAGAAAGGGTGCAGAAGAGGGCGCCATCTGTTATGTATAGAGTGACCACACTTTCAAAAGTGAAGAGAACTCTGTTAATAATTACACCGGGAACAGAGGAAAATCCAGACAGACATAGGCTAACCAAGCTAGGAACCACTGCCTGTTCTGAAGACTATGAGTGGCACAGATTTTCTAGAAGAAGAAGTAGCTGGAACAAGCAATGCAATTTGGCTAGTACACACTTTTTAATACATTCTACTCTTTTGTCTTCCAAATGCACAAATTTTGTTTCCCTCATAATTATACTTCTAATGATGGCTTACTACACATATAACTGCACAAATATTCACCCCATATCTGAAGGGAAGAGATCAGATTTTAGGCATGAGAGCTTTCTATCACCAGGTGATATCTTTCTTCCTCTTGTCCTCTTTCCTCTCCAAGTCTTCACCAGTTTGCAGACTGTGGAATAAATGAGTGGTTCTCAAAGTGGGATCCCCAGATCAACATCATCAACATCACCAGGAAACTCATGAAAATGCAAATTCTAAGGGCCCTAACCCAGACAAACAGAGTTAGAAACTCTGGGGTTGGCTCCTCAATCTGTCTTAATAAGCTCATCAGATAATTCTAACACATGCAAAAGTTTGCAATCCACTGGAGTAAACTCTAAACTTAATCATTACTAGCATACTGGGAACAGAAATAAAAGCATTTTGCCTAACAGAATCAATTATCACTCTAAATTTTATGGGATCTTCTCAAAACTTTAGGAGAGGCAACCTGTATTTCATTGCTGAGACAAAAAGAAAGAGAAGAGGCAGTAATGAGATGTTATGTATGCTTAAAAAGAGCAGACTCAAGTCAATTACAACTTTTCATTTCCTAGTTCCAATTTCTCATGAAATCTGTGTGCATCTTGCCCTTAAGTTTTCTTCATAGAAATTCCAAATTTGTCTTCTAGTTCAACTAAATCTAGACATGTTATAAACAACTGATCCGTAAGTAAGATAACATCTAATAATTAATAGCGGAAAAGTGGGTGAGGTTTTAGCGGAGACCTCCTATACAGCACATTATATTGGTCTCTGATATCGAGCAGTTATTAACAGCCTTTAGGAAGAAGTACAGTCTTGCAACGGCCTGTCCAATTAGCTCTATGCGGCCAGAGGCTGTGAGTTACATGCTGAATTAAATCAGTGAATACCATGGGCATCAGCATGTCTCACTCCCCTGAAGTAGAGTTCCTTGAGTAGCCCACTAGCTATCCTTACTATTGACTGCCAGAACAAAAACTTCATTTCTTTTTACTCTTCTTTAGAGTCATCCTGAGGGAGAAGTGGGGGAGAATGCCCTAATGGAGTAGTGGATTTTTTGCCAACTTCCATAGCATAGTCACGCATGGCCAGACTCCTTGCTGAGCTCATTTAAGTCAGGCATAGTTCCTTGTTTGCCACTCTGCAATTTTTTTTTCCTCTGGCAAAGCACAACTTACATAAAATTGTAGTGAGCTGCTGTTAAGTCTCATTTGGAAATGCTCCATGCATTAAAAGCAATACCAGAGGTATCGCTGAAACTGTGGCTTAGGGAAAACCACCCACTCATCTACTTTATTCTCATAATGGCCCTAGGTTCGGGACCTGAATGGGGTGGAGGAAAATACTTTTATTTTCCAAGCTCTCTTTGCACAAGACCCCTGAACTCATGGTGCATTTCCAGTCTGGTCCCTGGGACCATCTTATGATGAGAAAGTGGGGTGGGGTGTACTTCCTGGAAGATGTCAGGGGATCACCATGCCTGACTTGTTACTTGACAAGTGTTACTAATACAATTGTCATAATCTCAGTTTTCCTTAAGTCTAGTCCTGCAGAGGAGAGAATTCAGTAAGTTATACAATTCTTTCATTTCTACTGAGTCCAGTTTTTGTCCATTACAAATAATGCTACTATGACACACACACACACACACACACACACACACACACACACACACTTGTCTAGTTCCTTGGAAACTCCTCTGCCTTCATCTTTCTCTCTGGAGGTTCCTGCCATTGCTACTCATTGCCTAAACTTGGTTAACATCCCAGCTCCACGTCTCAGCGATTTGAGATGAAGCAAATGCTTTCGGAAACAAGCCGAAACTATTATTCCATCCCTTTATAAAACCACTGTTTATGTTCTTGTGGAATTTGGTTTCTACTTTTGTTTGCAAATTTTGTTGCTACACATTTAAAAGAGTGTAATAAAACCAGAAGAGACAAAGAATGCACATGTTTCAGGCCAACGA
Organism: Glis glis; assembly: GCA_004027185.1. Lineage (NCBI taxonomy): Eukaryota > Metazoa > Chordata > Mammalia > Rodentia > Gliridae > Glis > Glis glis. The sequence goes on along the minus strand of PVJS01004932.1, from coordinate 31,992 downwards.
TGGCAAAACAAATATGGGCTGCTGGCTCCCTGCTCTGACTCAGAGTAGCCATTCTTAGGTTCCAGTGGTTCTAATTGGGTGTCCAATTTCCAGTCCTGCTAAACATGGGGTTTCCTTGTCTGGCTTTCCTCAAATCTTCTTTTTTCCTTAATTTAACCCTGTTTCTATCTTCAGTCAGGCTAGCATGGTACACTTTCTTGTTCTTTGTGAGCATAAAGCTCCTCTGTTTTCTTTGAGAAGCACAGCCCTCTGAGTTTAGGCCAAGCAGAATTCTCATCATTTTATACACTCTATGCAGTCTCTTTTCCTCCTCCTTTGCCCTGCAATCTATTCTTCTGAGTGTTTTGGATTCACCAATTCTTCTCTAGTATGCATAGTTCTCTAGTTTGTCTGAATACCTAGATTTTAAGTACTTTATTTAATGGTCAGCTCTCTACAAGTTGGAATAAATTAATATTTATAGAATGCCCTTACCAACCTAAGATTAAGGATCATAGTATATTATTGCCAAAAGTGATCTTAGAAGCAATCTAATCCAACTCCTTTATTTTTCAGATATGGATACTGAGATTCGAGATGATTAGCTCATTTGGTGTAGAGTAAGCTGCTGAAATAAGTAGAACACACAAAAAATCAATGGCTAGATTCCATTCATTTCTTACTTAATAGTACTGGGAGAGTATTTCATTTCTTTCTATGTACATAATCATATAGGACATAAACTGACAATGGCTATGTGTATAAAGCATGGGATGTGAGACAGCTGCAGGAACTCATAAAGAACTTGTTCGGACATGCCAATTGTATAGGGCATGGGACATAAACAACTTCAGGAACTCATAAAGCAACTTGTTTGGACATGCCGGTATATGGCTCTGAACAAGACGCCTGTGCTGAGTTGATAATGGACTCTTGGATCATAAATTTCTTCCTGCATCTGATGGATTTCAGTCATCAGTACATTTGTGGTTATTGACAGGTATCTGGTAAGGTTAGATAAGCCTGGCAAGGACACTTGACAGCGCCTACATAAACCCTATAAAAAAAGCACCCTTTTTAATACACAGTGCACTGAGGTATTGCTTATGTCACAACGTGTGTATGACTCTGATCCAGTAACCTCGCTCTAGTCCTATTCTTTGCTGACTGAGGATCAGTGTAGCTCTTCAGCCTTTCTTGGCACCCAGACCAACTTTGGAAACTCCTCTTCCATTCCTGGACTCGGTTCATTATTCTCTCCCCCCTGCTTGTTTGTAGTTTGTTATTTGCTAATTAATTGAAGTGCTTGAATGATAGGCATTGTATATTGTGTTGTATACTTGTTCAACCTAAATTGTTAGAATTATTAGTGTGAAGTGCATTGTTTGATGTTCATTGGTAGCCAACTGGCTTTGGCAAAGCAGCTACCCAGCATCCAAAACTAGCTTAATTTTACTTAGAGAATTTCCTAATAATTTCCTGTATGCTATAACCTTTGAGTGTTGAATAAACCTCATGACATTGTGGAAAGACACAAATCATGTGACGTGACTTATTGGTCTCAGGATCTTCTACTGTTGCTCACAACACCAAATTATTCTAAAATTACTGATTTCAGGATCAATCTGATGCTTACCATCCCAGTTATATTGAAGAGGAAAAAAACTGAAAGTTACACTATAGGATGCGTTTTATAGTCAGAAGTGGCCCATTTTCTTCACATTGTGCTACAGAAAACATAGTCACATGGCATGCTTAATCAATTGCAAGGATGGCTGTATGATGACAAAATAGTGAAACATATTTGGGGAGACAGTGGTTTCTACCACAATGATCACAGATCACATAGTTAATGGAAAGGTATAATAACTAACATTCCCTCTATGACCACCTGGTTCTCAGGTCCTTCCATGTACATACTTTCCTTTAATGATCACAGAAACACTAAGGGGATGTCATCTTCATTCCTGCTTTTATAGAAAAAGAAATAGAAGCTCAAACAACTTAACCTCTTCTTGTAAAAAATTAATTAGCTGGGCGTGGTGACTCACGCTTGTAATGCCAGTACTTGGGAGGCTGAGACAGGAGGATCTGGGTTTGTGGCCAGCCTCAGCTACTTAGTGAGGCCCTCTGCAACTTAGTGAGACCCTGTTTCAAAATAAAGAATAAAAAAAAATAGGGCTGGGGGCATAGCTCGGAGATAGAATGCCCCTGGGTTCAATCCTTAGTACCACAAAAAATTAATTATATGTATTAATATTTATATTTATAGAGCCAGTCATGGTGGCACACATCTGTAATCCCAGTACTTGGGAGACTGAGACAGGAGGATTATGAGTTCAAAGCCAGCCTCAGTAATTTAGTGAGACCCTCAGCAACTTAGTGAGAACCTATTTCAAAATAAAAAAATAAAAAGAGCTGGGGGTATAGCTCAGAGGTAGGATGCCCCTGGGTTCATCACACACACATATATATGTTACATTTGTTAACCTTTAGAGGAAATAATTGAAGTCAGTGATGCTGATTATAAACTAGACTATGTTGCCTTTAATAAAAAAATTGACAAATAAGTCATGAGAGTGTGAGTTAAATTTGAGTACATTTTTATCATATAATTTTGTAATCAAAACCTCTAAAAGTGTTTTGTTTTTTTCTAAGGCTTTACATACTATTCTACTCAGTTTTCTACTACTATAGGAAAAAAAAAAAACCCTGAGATAATCAACTTATAAGAAGGAAAGATTTATTTCTACTCACAGTTTCAGCCAATGGTTAATTGATCTCATTGCTTTTCAGCCTGTAGCAAGGCAGTTCATCACGGCCAGAGTGTGTGGCAGAGGAAGCTGTTCACCTCAGGACAGCTCGAAGCAAAGAGAAAAAAAGGGATCAGGGAGCCAGGGTTTCAATGTCCTCTTCAAGGGCACCCCCCAATGACCTAACTTCCTTCCACCAGGCCCCACCTCCTAGAAGTCCCACCACCTTCCAATAGCAGCACATGATAGGGAACAAGCCTTCAACACAAGAGCTTTTGGGAGACATTCAAGGTCCATATTATAGTGTAGATGCATTTAATATATACTATATTCAACCCAAATATGCTCTATCAAAACATACCATAGGAATCTTTTTCCTCATATGTGTTCCTTCATAGATGTTTTCCCTCATATGTGGAAGCTAGAGAGAAATTGGGATACAGGAGGGACTCTAGACAAAGGAAGAGAAACCCTCGTGGATTGATGGAGGGGGCCTAAGAGAGGGAAGTGACTGGGGAGAGGGAGAGTTGATGAAGGAAACACTTCCATGGACATGATGTACATACACAAAATTATTAATGCCAATCTCAATGTTGTACCCGGGGAGAGTGAAGGAGCGGGATAGGAGTTGGGCGGAGGCTCACCGAGTGCTGGTGTATGTATGTCTCTATCACTCTGAACTTCATCATGATGTATGATTACAATGCACCAATATTGTTTAGTTTGCAGTACCGGGGATGGAACCCAGGGGCATTCTACCTCTGAGGTACACCACCCGCCTTATTTTTTATACTTTATTTTGAAACCGGGTCTCACGAAGTTGCGGAGGGCCTCACTAAGTAGCTAAGGCTGGCCGCGAACCCGGATCCTCCAGTCTCCGCCTCCCAATACTAGGATTACAAGCGTTCACCACCATGCCTGGCTAAAAATTAAAATTTAAAAAAAGAAACAGCTGAGTGTGGTGGCAGATGCTTATAATCCCAGTACTTGGGAGGCTGAGACAGGAGGATCGCAGGTTCACAGCCAGCCTCAGAAACTTAGTGAGGCCCTCTGCAACATAGTGAGACCCTGTTTCCAAATAAGAAATAAAATAAGTATGGGGGTATAGCCCGGAAGTAGAAGAGCACTGGATTCAATCCCCAGTACAACAACAACAACAAAAGAAACATACTGTAGGCAAATCCACTGAGAGGAAGCAGGCCTCTTTACTGCTAATGGACTTCACGGGGCCCTATTACTCCCTCTACACTGCTAGCGAGGCACCAAAACTCTTGTCCCTCTTATTCCTTGTCACACAGCTATATTACATTTTCCAGCCTTTCTTGTTTATGATGGTCTCAATATTAATGTGATGTCAGTACAAGTGATATGTTTTCTTTCCTGGTCAATGCTTTTAAGAAAAGATGTGTTTCCCGCATATTTTCTTTCTCTTTTACCAGCTAATTGCAGATGATGATAACGGTCTACAGAATAGAAATCTCCAGTATAAGAAAGATCCTTAATTACTGAATAAATTACTGAAAGTCCCTGAAATACTAAATATAGAAAAACTGCCTGTTATCTAGAAACTTTGGATGTAAGCAAAAAATAAACTAGTATGTCTGAGCTATTTTGTATTTGGGTATCTTGATATTATCACCTCATGCATCTGAATATAAAACACACTGCGATCCTTCCTGCTTTGTTAGAAATTGTTTCCCCTTCTTACCTCCCCCACCCCATCTGTCTTTCTGTCTTCTTCCTTTCTTTTCCTGCTCTCACTTTCTTTCTTCCTGCCCCACTTTTTCTGAATGTTTAGAATATTCTCAGGGCTCCCGGTGTTCAGAGGTTTCAGCATGGGCCTTCCTGGCAAGTTTCAATCTTTATTCAGGGCAGTCAGTAGATGTTTTTCTTCTTCTTATTCTTCTTTTTCAATCTTAAAAAAAAACTGCTTCTTTTATTTCTAGGAAATTATCTTGAATTATTTTATTTAATCTCCTTTCTTGTTCTTTCTTTTTGTGTGTGTATATAAATCCTAATAGAACTCTTGAACTGGTTATCTAATTTTCTTTTCTCTTTTTTTTTTCTTTTTGGTCATATTGGGGATTGAACCCAGGGGGATTCTACCTCCAAGCCACTCCCCCAACTCTATTTTTATTTTGAAACAAGATCTCACTAAGTTGTTGAGGGTTTCACTAAGTTACTGATGCCAGCCTTGAACCTGTGATCCTCCTGTCTCAGCCTCTCAAGTACCGGGATTACAGCTGTGCACCACTACACCTGGCTTAATTCCCCCCCCCCAATATTTGTCTCTTTATTTTTTCCTCTACCTTCTAAAGTTTCTCCACTTATGAGATACTAATGATTCCATAGCCCCCTTACTCAAATCAGTTCTAGTAGCTTCTATGTTTTGACAACCAAGCAAACGTAACTAAAAGGGTCATTCACACAAGACAGCTGTAGCATTGCATATAATTGCCTGAGGGTGTGAGGATGCAAAGTTTCTTTTTCTTTTCTTTCTTTTATTGTTTTTGTATTCTGTTTTGCTCGTATGAAGAAAAAAATGCTTTCTCTATGAATAGTCCATTCTTTCTCTGTCTCCATTTCTGTTAATAAGCTCTCCTCGGCGGCTGCTGTATTGCATGTTGGCACAACCTGTATCATTCAGGATAGGCTAGATTATAATGTGGTATAACAAACTAAACAATATCTGGAGCTTAAAATAACACAGCTTTATTTCTTACTCCTACTACACAGGTTGGTAATGGGGCTTTGCTTATTTGGGTCACTTAGGGACCCCAGGTATAAGAGCAGACATTGTCTCAATTGTTGCTGGTTAGGGTGACAAAGCAAAAATTGGGGGTTAGGGGTGTCTGACATTGAAACTTAAGTTTACAGGCTCAGAGCTTTCACACAACTCTTCTGTTTATAACTCTGGCTAGAATTAGTCAGGGCCCCACCTAAACACAAGAGAGCAAAGAGGGCAGGGTCAGAACACAGTTGGTGAACAACTCTAATGGCTGTTATAGTCACTCATCCAAGGAAAAGGTGCACTGGAGCAGGAAAGAGAGAGAGAGAGAGAGAGAGAGTGTGTGTGTGTGTGTGTGTGTGTGTGACAAGGTATACCAGTTTATTCAGTAGAATAACAAGACTCAATGTCAGAACCCTTGAGAGCACAATTTGGGTCATCCATTTCATTTAGCATCAGCAATATAAAAGACATTTCTGGGGCCGGGCGTGGTGGCGCACGCTTGTAATCCCAGTACTTTGGGAGGCGGAGACCGGAGGATCCGGGTTCGCGGCCAGCCTCAGCGCTCTCTCTCTCTCTCTCTCTCTCTATCTCTCTCTCTCTCTCTCTCCCTGTCTCTCTCTCTCTCTCTCTACTGAGTGAGGCCCTCCGCAACTTCGTGAGACCCGGTTTCAAAATAAAGTATAAAAAATAGGGCCGGGGGTGTAGCATGGAGGTAGAACGCCCCTGCGTTCAATCCCCGGTACCTCAAAAAATTAAAAATAAAAAAGACATTTCTGTAAAAATAAATCATTCTTAATTTTGGGGGGTTGGTTTTAAACATTTTAAAGCATTATGTTGGGCACTGTGAGAGTTAAGTATTCTATTGTGCCTTGAGGAATGTATTCTTCCTGAGAGGAGAGGAACCCTTCAGTATCCTTAACACAGGAGGGGTTAAGGATAGGGGAGTAGGAGGGGTGCTTTTCATCTTTATATCTAAGTACCTGAGAACTGCTGTATTCTTGCACCTTCTGCTTCCAAGAAAGAGCTAAACTGCTACTTTGGTGAGAAAAATAAAAGAACTCAAACAGGTAGGCAGATTGCAAACCTACAAATTACAGTATAAAAGTCTGCCTTAATAATCTCCACATCATCTTTTGAAATTCATTTTTACCATAGCCATCTTAAAAGCTGTGGTTTTATTAATAATTTGTAACTATGATAAAAAGTGTAGTCTAAGTAAATGCTATGTAAAATGACATTTGCTTATTTCTAAAAGCTTTTATGAATTAGGTAATAACCTTCCTGATTCTAGCAGTTAGAATCTCCCTATTCATTAGCCCTGTGAAACATTCATAATTGTCTGCACTTAGGCCTGATTTTCCATTGTGCTCAGAGAGCTTTCATTTCTATTACTGTGTGTGCACACATGTGTGGGCCTAACAAGAGTAACCCTTTGGTTGGCTCTCTTAAACTCCCTAACAGTTGATATTAGTTTCACAGAAATAACTGTGGATTTATGAGTACAATTCTTATTTTAATTAATCCAACCTGCTTCTCTTCCTCTAGAACTATTAACCAGAATATAGAGCTTTAATCTTTTTCAGTATTCTGCTTGAGTGAACCTTGACAAAGCAAAGTGATTCTTGCACATATAGGGATGAAGGGCGTTTATCTTTCACCCCTGAGGGTTTGCGTCTTTAGATCTGTTAGAAGGACCGGGTAATAGATTAGCAGGAGAAAAAGCACAGGATTTTATTTATGTGCATGGGGGCATCACAGGAAGGTGAATACCCAGTAACCCAATGATACTCAAAAGTTTATATTCCCTTCTTCATCGGGGAGAGGGAAATGGGGGATATAAACAATGCCAAGAGGCATTGAAGAATTTTATGGAAGACAGATGGGCTCAAAGAACAGACAGTGTCTGTGACAAAGTCCTCGGGGCTCTAGTCTTGGTGTTTGATTTTCAGGCTCTTTCTCTGTCATTTGAAGTGACTCTTCCTTGGTTAACGAAATGTCAGTAAGAGGACTGAAGCAAGTATGTTTCTTTTGGGGGATCCACCTTTAAGTAGATAAGGGAACTTTAGAGAAAAGCTTTTCCCTGTGCGTGCTGGTGGGGAGAAAGGGAAGGGCAGAGGGGCCTGACTTATGGGAAGGTTATCTGGCTTTCTGATTTCCTTTGGTTCAAATGCTCAGCATGCTGAAACACCACCTAGGGCATCGTTTTCTTCGCCTTCTGACACAATGATCGCCACAGGGAAGATGAAGTACATACTGCGATACTTCCACTTAACGGTTTCTTCTGCTCTGTGGGACACATTTTCTCACACAATTGGACCCTTTGATTCCAACCAATATAGTGATTAAGAAGGCAGGCCCTGGAGTCCCACTGCCTGGGTCCAAATCCCAGACCTAGCAGTTCTTCACTCTTTGAGTCTGATCTTCATCTGCAAACTAAGGATAATAGCACTGGGTACTTCATAGATTGTTTGAAGATTTAACTAGTAAATATACTTTAAAAGATCCCTGAGCTAGGCATGGTGTGCATGCTTATAAACCTAGTACTTGGGAGGCTGAGACAGGAGGTTCGCAGGTTTGAGGACAGCCTCAGCAAGTAGTGAGACTCTCATCAAACTAGTGTGACCCTGTTTCAAAATAAAAATTAAAACATAGGGAAAAATAGGGTTGGGGGTGTAGCTCAGAGGTAGAATGCCCTTGAGTTCAATCCCCAGGACAAAAAAATATATATATCACTGGCACATGTTGAAGACAAAGTTAGTATTGCTTTTCTCCCCATTTTTCTATGAAGTTTAATCACAAGCATGTAACATGTCTTTAATTGCTATTTTACTAATTCAGCTTCTTCTTAAAGCAATTGTCATCCATCAGAGGAAAAAGATCTGAGTTCATGGCCTCATTGTGGAAATGAATAAGCACAAGGCAGGGCTAATTAAGATCTCTGTATCATACCACTCACCTCAAAAAAATCTAGAAACAGACATGAAATTCAATTGAAGATTTTTCAAGTTAAATGTGAGACTCGTTAACCATAACATGATTGGCATCTGAAAGATGATGTTTGGGTAGTATAAACTGTACTCTTTCAACTAAATTACTTCTGCCCAATTCAAATGCTAGGAAACAAGTAGGGTTTGAATCAATATATATTTTCAGGAAATCATTAGGCAGAGAATGAATCAATACGCTCCTTCACTGGTCTGGAGGCACCGCTGTTTAGGGTGTCTACTGTATGTGCTGCTAAATGCAGCAACAGCCTTATAATTATTCTCCAAGACTTTACCAAGCCCTGACTTCTGAGTTATCATGAAAATATGCTGTAGAATCCCCAACAAGAGAGATAATAAATGATCAGTATTTCCTTTGCCTGGAATTCTCTTCCTCCAGCTCTCTGCATCCCCATGTTCATTATCATCTTAGAGGTAGGCTCTCAGGAGCCACAATATAGAAAAACAGGATACTAGCCCCTGGCCTAAATTCTTTATACCATTTTTTAGCTTTATTTTTTCATTATAGCTCTTAAGATCCCTAAGTATGTTTAAAATTCATTTACACATATGGAAATTTTGTTTGTTCACTGTATATCCCCAATTCTTGGTAAAGAATTGGTGCTAAATAAATATCAGTTAAGAATAAATCTTTCTACCTACTCAAATATTATATATACACATATATGATAGTACATGTCAATCTTCATTTTGCATATTTGTGAGGAACCATAAAAATGACTGTGGAAGTTGAATCCATGCAAAGCAATCTTCATAATCAATTAGGGAAAATATGATTATTCAGTGACCTTTCAATTTTTTGTTAAAATATTAGAAAAACTTCTGTCAGTTATAAATGTTTAGGTATGTCAAAAAACAGTAAAACTAATATGCATTTAACACACTGTAATTAAAAATGATACCAGAATCCTAGGGCCAAGGCCCCAGCTCCACCACATCCTAACAGAACAGGTTCAGCCACACATCACAATACGCCAGTCAAAGACAGGAGCCGTGGCCAGGGGCAGCACAGGAGCTTTAATTGGTTGACAATGCCGGGAAGAACATGCAGGGCCACAGTGAACAAAGATCTTCCTTCAAAGGTATGACAAAAACATTGAGGTTTTATAGGAAAGGGAAACAAAGGCAAGGGTTAGGGGTTTGCATCGCTGTGGGTTTGCAAATCAGGCAGAGTAGGCTGTCTTGGTCAGTCCATGGTCTGGCTGACCATCACCTCAGCACTGGCTCAGTGAAGCTCAGGGAAGGTCATCATCCACTAGAGGTGGGGGTTCGGTTCCTGTTGTGAGATGATCTGCCCAGCTGGTGGGTAGCCTCGGTTCTGTCGTGGCATAATTACTCTTGCTTGGGAGTCAATCTCATCATGAGGTGCTCTGTTCTTCGAAGGCTCAAGGTTGCTTAGAAGTGGGTTTAGTCCCTTTTCATAAAGATGCTTATTGATCAGATGTGTTGTTTCTGGAATCTAAGGTAACTGCAGAATGTGGCTCAGAGGGGGACAAAAGATAATGATGCAAATGGAGTCCTAGAGGGATAAAAGGGAGCTTGTTAGGTTAGTGACTGGGCCCTCCTTCAAAAGCAGTATAAACATTGATAATTAAAGTGCCGTGTTTCCAAAAAAACTTATCCAGAGTAATTTGAACAGTGCTTGCTTTCTTCTCATTGTGTAAATTACAATAGGGAACAAACATGTTTCTACACCTTGCTGAATTGTCACACTCCAAGGTTTGGATCAGCTTGTTGGAACATGATAACTTTTGTGCTTTCAAAAAAATGACATATCTCTGAGAATCTCTCTTTTTTTTTTTACAGTACCGGGGATTGAATGCAGGGGCGTTCTACCTCCACGCTACACCCCCGGCCCTATTTTTTATACTTTATTTTGAAACCGGGTCTCACGAAGTTGCAGAGGGCCTCACTACGTAGAGAGAGAGAGAGAGAGAGAGAGAGAGCGAGCACTGAGGCTGGCCGCGAACCCGGATCCTCCGGTCTCCGCCTCCCAAAGTACTGGGATTACAAGCGTGCGCCCCCACACCCGGCTCTCTGAGAATCTCTTTAATGTGAAGGGTTTTTTGTTGTTGTTGTGTTTTGTTTTGCTAATATCACTCCTTCTGGGACTTCCACATCCTTTTCATCATAACCAGTTTCCACAATTATGACGATGAGTTCACCTTCAGTAAGTTCATCTGGCTACCTAAGCAAAGCCTCTAGAACTGGCAGGGTCAACGCTATCGTTTGGATCTGAGTGTCCCCCAAAGGCCCATGTGTTGAAGTGTGACACTGTTGGGGATGGTGAAACCATTAGCAGGTGGGACCTAATGGAAGGAGGTTAAGTCATTGGGGGCACACCACTGAAGGAGATATTAGGACCCCAGTCCATTCTTTTTCCTTCTCTCTGTTACCCAGCTACCATTGTACAGGGATAACAATGGTCAGGCAGAAACAGTTCAGTCTAGGGGTTCAAGAATCTCAGGAAACGAGTTAGAATGAAACTTCATCCCCACCCGTGGGCTGAATTCCAAGAACAACTGGTGTGAGCAGATTCCAAGAATAATCAAGAAGGAGGAGGAGGAAGCACCAGAAGGGGAAGAAGCAGATGGCAACAGGATATTAGGAGAGCCTGCTAAACTGCAAAAAATCTCACCAGAGGAAGTGAAATTGGATAATCACGAGAGGACTCTACAAGGATCAATTATAGTAGAAATTCAACTAAGGGATTGAAACTAGACCACAAACATTGGGTCCCAGGATCCGAAAGAGGCCAATGGGGGACAAATGAAGAAGTCACAAAATGGGATAAAAACTGGTCTCTCAAGAGTCTGCAGTGGCCAACCTGTGTGGGAGCCTTGTTTCCTTTCCCTATGTACCATTAAACTCTGAATTTTGTTCTCCATGTCTCATGAACAGAATTCCTTCACTTTTGAAGACAAGAGCTGAGGTAAGCCACAGGTCTGAGGTCAGGCTCGCTTATTCTAACTCTGATTGCGGTGGCTCCTACCTCGCCAAGAGGTGTGATCAGCTGTGCTCCAACACATTGTCCCTGCCATGATGTTTGCCTCGCTACAGACCCAACCAGAGCCAAACGATGATGGACCGGAACCTCTGAAACCATGAGCCAAAATAAATCTTTCTTCCATATAAGTTTATTTTTCTCGGGTATTTTGTGGAAATGGAAAGCTGACTATCACAACTATTTTAACACTATTTACTTCTGATTTGTATCCTATAAAGTTATTTGCACAATGCAGTAAAAGTTGCTGCCCTACTGCATGGATATTACCAGTTTTTCTTTACTTCTATTATGCTTAAATGTTTTCAATTACATGCTTAATGCTACATTGCTCCCAAAACTCAGTTAAAGAAGTCACATGATTTCCAGTTGTAGCAGCAACAAGCCATCCTAAATTCCATATAAGAAAAGGGATTAAATGTTAAAACAACTTCCTGACCCATAGGCTGGATTAATGAAGTTGTACTTGGTGGTAAAAAGCAAATTATCACATTATCAAGCTCCTAAGAGAATCAGGACAACAGTAGTATTCTTTAAGAGGTTAACTACTTTGTCTACATTTCTCTCAAGTAATGAGAAGCCAGGCGACAACACACCCACTACTTGTTTTGCTTTCTGTATGTGAACTGAATAGCAGATATACACTGACAAGTCTTTGAAAGAGGTGATGTGAAGGTCGCAGATCATAATTAGCATTTATAATCTACATAGTGGTGTGTGTACCAATATGCTAGCAATAAAGTTTGTACTGTATGCAATTTCCCAGTTAATTTATTAATACTGTGGTCACTGAAATATGAACTGTGTTCTTGAGAGACTAGTGTCATTTAACTAATGTAACTATAATTCATGCATGTCAGAGTCATGCAAAGAGAGGACTTTCGATATATATGTAGGAAAGTATCTGTTTGCAGAACCTAAATTTACATCATTCTGAAACTGATGGATAAGAGCACCTTAATGAAGTGTATGAGCAAAAATTATAAATCACAGCAAATAATAACAAAATTAAAAGTCCAGAAAGAAGAGAAATAAGAAATGAGGATAAAGGGGAAATCCAATCAAGTGTCTCAGTAAGGAACTAGAATTTGCCTGGATTGCATTCTTCAGGTAATTGAAAGAGTTTATGGACACATACCAGCAAGTTTGGGGTGAGTCATCAGGTCCCAGCAATGGGAAACTTGAAGGAAAGAGCAGTTTTAAACCTAAACCAGAATGTTCTACTTGATTTACATATGAAAAGGCCTTGTTTGTAAGGACTGCATTTAGAGAAAGGCCCAGGACTGTGAAACTACAGCCCCCAGAGTTCCTACTTTCCAAAGAGTAATCAATGCAATGAAGTGGGAAATCCAAACAAGAATGGACAACAAGGACAACAAAATTGGAGGCCCAGGTAGGCTAACAAATTGTTATCCAGGAAAGGAGCAACATACTTCATTGTGCCTTCCGAGGTGCAATTGTGGTCGCTGAGCTCCCCTCAACCCCCAGACACTTTCACCCGTGGAGATCCCCCCTGGTCAGCTTGTGCACAGCTTTCTGGCTTCACAGCAGGCCTCGAGTGTCTCAAATTCATACCTTTCCCATATTCAGATTCACCAGCAAGAATCCTTGGGCCTCTGCACCAAGCTATTTATACCACTGTGTGTTCCAAGTCGGTGAAGGGAAGTTTTACTGCCTCACTCTACTTGGATCTGGCCCCGATACATCTGATTAGTCACTTCTTTCCTTGAAGATAACAGTGTTCATTGTCTACCATTCCAGGGCACAATCCCTTTCCCATAGCTATTTTTCATTTCCATTCTCTTAGATGTCCATACCCCTGATTTCTTAATTTGGAGGATTTGATCACAAACTAAAAAATGTACTTAGCTCTTATTCCCGAACATGGAATCAGTTATTCTTGTTTCCCTTCCTCCATCTTCACACATTTTCAGAACCTGCTAGGTATTGTACCCAGGCCCCTCCTCAGCAGGGCACAGCCCATTTCACCCTTATAATTAAGAATGTTGTGCTGCCAGGTGCGGCGGCACACACCTGTAGTCTCCAGTACTTGGAAGGCTGAGACAGGAGGATCACAGTATCACCCCCCCCAAAAAAAAGTGTAGTGCTGATCAATATGCACAATGCCAGGTTGCTAACAGCCTTTACAGAATTTTACTTTACATAAGGCTTATTTCTCTGTACCTGTCAGTAGTTTTTTTTTCTTTCCTATAAGTTTGGCTTCAAGATTTCTTTTCATTCTCTTTAACATAAGTCTTTTGTCTTGTCTTGCACATTTGACTGGGAGTCAGTATCTTGATTATGAGAAAATTTCAAATTTTTCTTATATATGAAATGACCAGAGAGGTATCCTTTGGAGGTTTCCTGACCATGCTCATTTTCCATTGTAGTTTGCTTGACTACAGGATAATAAAACTGTGGCCACTTTGAGACCTGAAATTGGGTAACTGGCTACAAAGTGTGGGGCAGAGAAACTGGGAGTTATAAGCATGAGAAATATTTTATTTAGTAAGATATGATTCTGTCGGACAAAATGCAGAAGTGACCTCAAACAGGGGCTGTAGCCACAGACTTCAAGACAAACAGATCAAGTTTCCCCTGGGACTTAAGCAATTCAAAAGTCTTTCCACCCAGAAACTCCTCAGAGTGTAGTGGATCTTAAGGCAATGCTCTGATAAATCAGTTTTACATAGGGAACTCTAAAGATGTTATTAAATATGCAGCTAGCCCAACCCCATCCCACATGGGTTCTGAATCAATTGGTTTATGAATGTACAGAAATCTGGGAGCCACCTTTATTTTAATTCTTGCCTTATGAGTTGGTCTATTGCAAAATGCGAAAATGTTTTGAATGCTTAAAGAAGGAGTATTACTGCTCTTGTTTAAAAATTAATCATGAAGATTGCTAAATGACAACACAGGGAGGCTTTGGTATAATCTGCAGTAGTGATTCTCCAACTGTCATGTGTATCAGATTTACTTGGGAGGCTTTTAATATACTGATTGTGGGCCCTTTACTATTTAATAGGTCTAGGATGCACACTAGAAATTGTATGTATTTATGTATTTATGTATTTATATAAATATATGTATATATTTTTTGGTACTGAGGATTGAACCCAAGGGCATTCTACCTCCAAGCTACACCCTCAGCACTTTTTTTTTTTTTATTTTGAAACAGGGTCTCACTAAGTTGATGAGGGTCTTGCTAAATTGCTGAGGCTGGCCTCAAATCTGCAATCCTGTTGTCTCAGCCTCCCAAGCACTGGAATTACGGGCACATGTCACTGTGCTCAGCTTGGAAATTGTATTTCTAATAAGTTACCAAGAGTTACTTGTTAAGGTTTGGATCTTATATGTCCCCCAAAGACCCGTATACTAAAGACTTGGTGGCCAGCCTATGGTGCTACTCAGTGGTGGTGGAACCTTTAAGAGGTGGAGCCTTGTGGAAGGAAGTGAGGTTGTTAGGGGTGTGGCCTTCAAGGGGATATTGGAACCCCAGCCCCTTCCTTTCTCTCTCTTTGTTTCTTGGATGCCATGAGGCAGCTTTGCTCCACCACACACTCCCTGCCATGATGTTCTGTCTTGCCACAGCCTCAAAAGCAACAGAGCCAATCAACCATGGCCCGAAATCTCTGGAACTGTGAGCCAAAATAACTCTTTCTTCCTTTTAAGTTGTTTATCTCAGGTGTTTTTTCACAATAGAAAGCTGACTAACACATTACTGATGCTGCTGGCCTGGATACCTCACTTTGAGGACTATGATGTATAAGATATGCCAATGTTAGTTTACCTGTTGACTTCATGGTAATGACAGTTTAAAAACCAAGATGTTTACATACATTAATTGAGGGCCTACTGTATGTTGATTGGGACCTAGGCATTGTTAGAAACAGATTTTAGGGGAGTATTAAATAAATACAAACTGAAAAGTAACTTGGCAAGGTACTTTACTTCTGCAGAGAAGGGTGCGTGCACACCAAATTGGGGCAAGCACATCGTGCAGGCAATCCATACTCTCTTTTATCCTCTTGATGCGTAACCCATTGGGTCATCCCAATTGGCTGGGGTGAGACCTCACAATCTAATCTGGTTGGTTAGTTTCCCACTGGGCAAGTTTTTTCTTTAGAACAAAGGTGAAATAGGAAACATATACTTCAGATAGCAAGGTATACAGTTACAAAAAAGTTACAAAATGGATTCCTAAGCTACTGTTACAAAATGAATACAGGTCAGTTTTTATATGACCTTATAACTTCGATAGAAAAGATCATTTTTCTTTCTTATAGCATTGGCAACACAATGTTCAAAAAGACCCTGCATTGGTCTGATATAAGTAACCCAAAGATATGTGTAAGAACCATCCCACTGCTTACACAGAAACATGTGAGCAATTGAATCCTAAGGAAGAATTGACATTCAAAGGTTTGCTTTCTTTTTCAAAAAAGGTTATAATATAGACAGTGGTCATTCACACATGGCTTTTCCAGAAGAGCGTAAAAGACAGAGGAACTTACCAAAATATAAAGATAATATGCTACCAGACCAGCACCTTTTTTTAAGTAGGTACTTCCAAAAGCCTTTCAACAGAGCTTATTGTTCATAGTAAATCCATTCAGCATTTTATTCTCACTCTTTCAGGCAAATGGTACTTGCCATTCATCAGTAAATTTCACACACTGAAACACACTTAGGGAAGCCTACAGTTGGCTCCTGGGAAAACATTCCATATAGCCCAACCTAAGCAACATCAAATACCCCTGCATATATTTCAAAAAAGTCAAGCCACTGGAAGAACTTTGAAGGTATATACAGATGTTCCTTGGCTTAAAATGGGGTTATGTCCCAATAAACTCATTGTTTGTTGAAAATATAAGTAAAAAATGCATTTAATACAACTAACCTTCTGACCATCATAAATTAGCAAGCCGGTACATTGTAGAATAGCAGTTTATCCTCATGATCATGTGGCTGACTCAGAGCTCGCGGAGTAACCTACCACATATGGCTAGCCAGGGAAAAGATCAGAATTCGAAATTCAAAGAAGGATTTCTACTGCATGCATATTGCTTTTGCGCCATTGTAAAGTCAAAAACTCATAAGTTGAACCATTGACAGTCTGTCCAAGTCGAGGACAATCTGTATTAGAGTTAACATATGTGGAGCATAAACTATGTGCCAACACTCTGACAGAGCTTGAGAGGCAGGCTAGTTTAGTGGTTAATGCCATAAACTCCAAAGCCAAACTACATGGCTTTAATAGACAGGTCACCTTGCACAAGTCTCTCTGTGCTTCCATTTTATCACCTGCAAGATGGGAATAACAAAGCCCACTTCACGAGGACATTGTAATAAGTGATTTATTATTTACAAAACCCTGAGGGCAATGTCTGGCCCACGATAGATCAAATGTATTTTTGACAAAATATACACTTTCTTCCTATCAACTCTGAGATATGGGTGCTGTTAGATCTATTTTAAAGAAGAGGAAACTGAAACATAAAGGAGTTATATAACTTTCCCCAAGTCATAAAGTAAGGGCGGAAACACTACTATGAAGTCACCAAGTCTGACCTTGGAACTGATTTTCTTAATCTCGGTGAGTGCAGCCTCTTGAGAGAACTGATTGTTGAGAAGGCAGGGCTCATAATGCATATTTTATTGGCATATATAAATCAATTGCAAGTCATGTACTTGAAAACCATTTCCAGCACATCCACATTCTCACCAGACCAGTGAGGAAATTAAGCCCTTATCGTAATTATTCTTTTCCGACTAGAAGTCTCTGAAGGGACCCATGCAATTCAATACAAAGAGCATTTACTTTAAATTCTGACAGACCTGCCCAGCTCCGTAGCTATTTGTAGGCAAGTTATATAAGTTCTCTGAGCATGTCTTCTCATCTGTAAAACATTGGAAGTAGTATTGACCTCATGCCATTATTTTCTGAATTAGATGAAACAGTATATATAAAGTGCCTAGTCCAACCCCATACTCATGATGAATATTGTTAAAATATCAATTCCTTCCTCCTCTAAAATTTATATACTAAAATAATTTCAGTTGTAAAAAAAAAAAAAGTACTACATCCCACAACTATGTCTCTCTCCTAGGGAAGACAAGCACATAGAAATTTCATATATAAGCTAAATTGCCATTGTGAGGTTGGACCTAGGAGCAGACTGTCACGTTGTACTGACTGTTGTGATGGGCTCCTGCCTTGGTCCCTAGGCTGAAGCCACTGCAAGGAGAGCAGCAGATGGCCACAGAGGCCCTTCTTCCCCTCTCGTGCAGGGAATACAGATGAGAAGCTCACTGAATTTCTTTTAATTTGTCTTTATCTTGCTCCTTAACACCTAAAACTTTCAGTATCTTCCTCAGTTTAATCTCCTTTTGAATTACTATATTTTAATTCTCAGGTTTTAATTACAAGAGTATGAACATTTCACCCCCATAGAAAACAGCATAATAGCCATTTGCTTCATAGCAGCACTAAATAAAAGGATAGAAAACTGGAATGGAGAGAATCAGAAGCAAGAAAAAAACGAGCAGTCATGTGATCTATCTTTTAAACATGTCAGTAAATATTATTGTTTTCTTCTTTGGTGTTGGGGATTGGACCCAGGGCCTTGTGCATGCTAAGCATGTGCTCTACCATTGAGCTATACCCCAGTCTTACCTTTTCCTTTGTAAGGATGGATCCAATTGATCTTATGCAGCCAGAACCGTGTGTGTGTGTGTGTGTGTGTGTGTCTACACATATACATGGATATGTTTACAAATATATACATGTGAATGCATGCATGTAAACACACTAATAAATACAAAGGAATTTGTTACAAAGATTTGACCTAACTCAACTAGTTAAGCTGGTTACACAGTTTCTATAAGGCGGTTGTCTTCATGTCTAAAGTTGAACTTGAAGTCCATAGGGAAGGCACTTGAGAAGGAAAGATGGATGTAGAGTGAGGGAGGACAAGGATAATTTAGAAGCCGAATCCCTGAATATAGCCCACGAGGACAGACTGAAATCTAAGTCATTCATGTCATCTGATCTTGGTGACAATGGGTATCCTGCCAAAGCCAGATCTTCTTTGCACACTTAGCTCAGGAGACAGAGAAGCTGAAGAAGGATGTGGGAGAACGTGAACTACTCGCCGGCCTGGCTGCTGCCTCATCCCCACTGAGTGAGTTAGCACAGTCCACATGTATGTGAGCTGCTGCTTCACTTCCATCCTTCAAACGTCCCACAAGAAATTCTCCCCTGGCCCAGTATAACCAGAAACATAGAGGAAAGGGAATTCTGAAAAATGTACATTAGCTTGGCCAAGTTGATACATTACCAATGAACATTAAAAAAAATAAATCTTCAATCTTACCTGTTGAGATATCAAACGTCTGCTACCTTACACTGGCTCTGAGGTTAAGAATCCAGGAGTAGCTTATGTAAGTGGTTTTGCCTCAGAGTCTGTCCTGAAATTACAGTTCCTTGTGGCTGGAGTCATCTGAAGGTTTGGCTGGGTCGGAGGGTCCACTTCCAAGCTCACTCATGTAGATGTTGCCAGAGGCCTCAGTTCCTCACCAGGTGGGATTCTCCATAAGGCAGCCCACAACACAGCAGCTGGCTGGGAACTGAGTGATGAGAAACAGAGAAAGAGAGAGAAGATGGAGAAATGGAAGCCAGTGTCTTCTTAAACTAATCTCAGAAGTGAAATGCCATCACTTCTGCCATAACCTGTTACAATGTGAAAGGGGACCACACAAACTACACAAGGATGTGAATACCAAGAAGTAGGAGTCCTTACCGACCATCCTAGCGCTCACCTACCACAATGTCAAATTCAAACACTGCTCAGCTTGTTAGGGTTTGGATACAGAGTGTCCCCTAGAAGAGCTCATGTATTGGCAATGCAAAATGTTCAGAGGTGAAATAATGGAATCATGAGGGTTCTAATATAAATCGATTGATGGATTAATGGATTTATTGGGTGGTAAGGTAGGCATGTAGGATGTGGCTGGAGAAGGTAGGTCACTGGGGATGTGGCCTTGGGGATTATATATGTCCCTCACCCTGCCCTTAGTTCTCTTTCTCTGCTTCTGCCACCACGCCCTGAGTTCTGCAGACTTGACCCAGCCCAACATGGACTGACTCCTCCAGACCTGTGAGTAAATAAACCTGCCTTCCTCTAAATTGTGGTCATCAGGTATTTTGGGTCACAGCAGTGACAATGCAGATTGAAACACAGCTCTACCCAGGAAATGTCTTCAGTTTCAGGGCGGGATATTGGTTCTCTTCTGACATAGGGGTGGTGTTGCCTCCTTGCATAATCCCTTCTGTGAACTCTATCCACCTCTCTGGAAATGCCTGTAGTGCCAATGGTCTTCTTTTATATTGGTCTTTATCTTTTATAGCTCATTTCACATTGTCACGTTTGAGCCTCACATAGCTAATAAGAGGATAGAGCTGAAACACAGATGCATGTCACTCTGCTTCTAAGGTCAAAGTTATTTTTACTATTCTACAGCTAACTTTATAGCATTTGCCTTGTCAAAATAACCACTCTGTCTTATTAATATTAACTGAAAGGTTTATAATCAACTGACACAACTCAGAAAAGTATTTTATTTTCCCCTGTCTCTCATTACAAGTAACTTTATTAGTCTGGCTAGATATCTTTAGCATTATTTTCCTATTTGTCACTTTTAAGTCTGACAACCTGCTTTAGGCTAGTTGATATTTTTATATCTGTGAAGTACATGGGGCATAGTTTTCTCAACTATAAAACATCTTGCCAAATATAGTCACATGCTTTTTACTGTTTTCATAGTTTTTTTTAAAACTATGAAATTATTTAAATTATATCTTTGATGTAAATGAGACAACTTTAAGTGACAAATTACTCTTCCAGTTATATCTGGTTCTATTTAGTCCCAGGGGATCTTTTGCCACTGACACAATCTTTATAACTGCAAAGTGGCTTCTCTGAGCCACAGGATCGTGGTTTGACTTCCAAATTCCAGCTCCTTTTCTTACCTACTGAATTGACCTGCTATTAAAAATTAAATTTGAAAGGAAGCTTAATGTAATCCCAGTACTTTGGGAGGCGGAGACCGGAGGATCCGGGTTCGCGGCCAGCCTCAGCTCTCGCTTTCTCTCCCTGTCTCTCTCTCTCTCTCTCTCTCTCTCTCTCCTTAGTGAGGCCCTCCACAACTTCGTGAGACCCGGTTTCAAAACAAAGCATAAAA
This sequence comes from Glis glis, assembly GCA_004027185.1. Taxonomy (NCBI): domain Eukaryota; kingdom Metazoa; phylum Chordata; class Mammalia; order Rodentia; family Gliridae; genus Glis; species Glis glis. The sequence goes on along the minus strand of PVJS01004932.1, from coordinate 11,274 downwards.
AATAGGGCCGGGGGGCATAAGGAAGCTTAATGCCCTGCTTTCTTCTCTGACCTGAATCTTGAGTTTTCTAAGGTCCCAATTCCCCTTTCTCCCCTTCAGTCCCCCACCTCTTCCCTCTAATTCACGATAGCCAAATTTGCCTCTAAAATAAAGATATCTTCATCCCTGAAAGACACACAGACCCCCCAAAGTGTTTCTTGTTGCATGAAAAAGGCACCCTCCTATCTTAGTCCTGAGCAAAACTATGTTAATATTCTAGCATTTTTGAGTAATAATATCTCTTAGTTCCATCTTCAAACCCCACCTTCACCCTCCTGCAGATGAGATTTGCACCTGACCTGCCCGGTTGCTGTATTGTTTGACCTCTCTCCAGTGTTTTCCTGTTTACTTGTTTTGCCATTGTTCAGCTGAACAATTCTTAAATTGCCATTTCTAAAGCAATCTATTAACTCCTTATAGGCCTTAGAAAACTAAGAATTTTTGAAGTGACCCTCCAACCTTTCTTGAAACTTCTGGGTAAACACAGTAGGGTGAACTCCACTTACATTTTGAGTATTTCATAAAACACACTTTTTAATGGATCACTTAAAGTGTTTGTCCTCAGGCATATCTTCGCATAACACTTTATTCACCTCACTTTGATAGTATCTACTGTGTTACATTGTGATCTATCCACTTCTTTATTTATTTATTTATTTTTTTTTTTGCGGTACCGGGGATTGAACACAGGGGCCTTCTACCTCCGCGCTACGCCCCCAGCCCAATTTTTTTTTTATACTTTATTTTGAAACCGGGTCTCACGAAGCTGCGGAGGGCCTCACTAAGTAGAGAGAGAGACAGGGAGAGAGAGAGATAGAGAGAGACAGGGAGGGGGAGAGAGAGAGAGACAGAGAGGGAGGGAGGGAGAGAGACTGCTCGCGTGCGCGAGCTGAGGCTGGCCGCGAACCCGGATCCTCCAGTCTCTGCCTCCCAAAGTACTGGGATTACAAGCGTGCGCCACCATGCCCGGCTGTGATCTATCCGCTTCTATGACTCCTTTCCCTCCACTTTTATTTCCAGAGTGTAGCAAAGGATTTGACACATCATAATCATTCAGTAATCCATGTGTTGACTAAATGTGCTCTTTAGTGACCCTTGTCGGATTCAAATTTCTAGATAAGTCCAGTCTAAATTTCAGCTGAAAGATGAAAAGTTTTACATTCTCGAGTAAACTTGGAAATAAAGTGCCATTGTTGGACTTTGCAGTTGAACTATGTGCATTGCCTAAACCAGGAAATATCCCAGGGGTCCTTCAATAGGTAAATGGATAAACAAATTGTGTCATATCCACACACAATAGACTATTACTCAGCAAAAAAAAACAAAAAACAAAAACAAAACTACCAATACATAAAACAACATGGTTCAACTTTAAATGTATTTTCTAAGTGAAAGAAGCCAGTTTCGAAGGCTGCAGACTGTAGGATACCATCTAATATATGACATTCTATAAAAAGACAAAATTATTGGAACATAAAATATACATGTAATTACCAGGGATTGGGGTAGGAAACATGTTGATTATAAAGGGCAACATGAGAGAACTTTTGGAATGCTGAGACTACTTTATATCTTAATTTTTGTGATGGCTACATGGTTGTATGGATTTGTCTAATTCATATAATTAGACACCAATAAAATTATTTTGTTGTATGCAAATTTGAAAAAAGTGAATAAACGATTTAAAAAAACGACTACATTGGAGACATAAAAATCAAGAAGACCCCCACTCCCACCCCTAGAAGTAGCCATGGATTCATGGATACTGTTTCCATCTTATATATTATTATTTATTTATACCATTTTTATTTAAAATTATTATAAATTCACAAAAGTTGTGAACACAATACACAGAAGTCTTGTGAATGCTTCTCACCCAATTTTCCTCTACATTTACATCCTAGGTAATTATAATTTGATGTACATGTGTATTTCTGAGTCACTTTATCATATGTGTAGATTCATGTAGATACAAATACAGTCAGGATACAGGGCTGTATCATCACCACAAAGCTTTCCAGCATCCTAGCCCTGTAGAGTTATACCCTCCCACCTTATGCCCATCATTCCTTGTCTTTTGTCAACTGCCAATCTGTGTTCTAGCACTATAATTTTGTCATTTCGAAAATACTATGTAAATGAAATAGTATAGTATGTGACTATTAGAGGCAGCTTTTTATTATTATTATTATTATTATTATTATTATTAAACATCCTGGAGATCCATCCACATTGTTGTGTGTGTGGCAGCAGTTCATTTCTTTTTACTGCTTGAGTAATACTTAATAACCATACCCCATTCCCAATACAGAGTGCTAGTCTGAATAAAGGGGGTTGTTGTCCCACCACAGGTCATTTATTTTATCTTTTTTTTTTTTTTTTTTTTTTTTTTTTTTTTTTTTTTTTGCTGTGCTGAACCACATCCCCAGCCCAACATCCCAGGTCATTTAAACATGGCTGCACCTCCCCACACTCCAATGAGAAACAAACACCAAAACAACCCTCAGGCAAGAAGATCTACTTAGAAATGCCATCTGGAAGTCCTTCTGATCTCCCCATCCTAATATGAAAAGTATATCAGGGTTCTTGGTCACGATCAACAGATGACTGTGACCGATGAAGAAAAATGGAACTTATTCAAAGCACATTCAAAAATCTCAAAATTGCTGGGAAGGATGGCAAAGCAGACATCAGGCTATGTTTGCAGAAAATAAAAGCCCAAAACCTCACAACAGACTTGGCCCAATGAAAAAATTCACTGTTGCTACTTTTCCACCGAGAACTAAAGGAAACTTGGCAACTGCCGTCCCCTCGATGCCACTTTTGCGCCAGGAACTCCGCCTTTGGACCCGCTGGGAAACTGCCCTGCCACTGCCAAGACCAAAGTTGAATGCGCCTGCTGCCCATGCTCCAGCCAAAGTGGAAGCTCCCTCCAAGTCAACGCCCTCTCTTGCTTCTCACGGACGTGGCATAAGCCTAGGGCCTGCGTTTGATCTGCTGGAAACTCTGGGAGTCTGAACTGTGACACAATAAAGAAACACGACCCACTGTGTGGGAATTTGCCCAAATGCTGAAAGGTCTTTCCAAGATGAGAGTTAACCTTTAAAATTATGACTTCATTATTAAAGACCAATTCAGACTTGCTGCTGTGACTGTTAACTGCATTTTCCTTTCAACGCTCAGCTTTAAAAAAAAAAGCTTATCTTATTTTTATCAATTGTTATTATTTAGTTTTAGATATCGATGGGGTGTAGTGTGGCAATTTGATATATGTATACAATAGAATGTGTAATGATCAAATGAGGGTAGTTACTATTTCTATCTTCTTAAACATTTTTTAACTTTTTTTCTTTTCTTTCTTTTTTTTTTTTTTGGTGCTGGGGCATTCTACCTCTGAGCTACAGCCCCAGTCTTTTTTATTTTTTTATTTTGAAACATGATCTCACTAAGTTGCTAAGGCTGACCTCGAACCTGAAATCCTTCTGTCTCAGCCTCCACAGTACTGGGATTACAGCCATGTGCCACCATGCCCAGCCATTTTTTTAAAACTTTTTGATTAACACACCACACTTTTACATATTTATGAGGAATAGTATTTCAATACTGTCGGGAGCCATTCCCTTCTCTGAGTTGCATAAACAGCCTGGCAAGGCGAGGATTTTGCCAAGTGTTGCTGATTTTGTTGATCGTGGCTGTAACAACAGAGGGAGGCTCGCGGAGGAACGAGTTGACCGCTCCTTGACCCGGGAAGGGAGAGGGGTGCTGCGTGAGAGCACGATATTTGTCTGCTTGCTGCTATTGTATACATCTGGTACTATGTTGTTTGTCTGCTCTTTGGTGTTAATATTGTGTACATCTGATGCTCTGAAAGAATATATAAGGTCCGAGTAAATAAAGACTCTATGGCAGTTTTGACTGACTGTCCACCCAAGAATATGACAGTATGGACTGACCGTCCTCCCGATAATGGTATGAGAGTCCTCCCGATAAGGCTACGGTATTGACTGCAGTTCTCTTGAAGCTATCCTTTGTCTTTCCTCTCCTTGTCTCTCTCTCTCTCTTTTCTCTCAATCCTCACTCCCCATTTCAGGAACAGTTCAAACCCTTCGACTCTGCTGGCAGGCTCCGGCACAATACATGTATACAATGTGTACCAGTCAAATCAGAGTAATAATGTTTTCATCTCTTTATCATCAATCTGTGTTTGGAGCCTTCAAACTCCTGTCTTCCAGTTATTCATAAAATACATAATTGTGAATTAGAGTGTTATGGCTTGGATTTGGAGTGTCCCCCCAATACTTCACAAGTCAAAAGCCTGTTCTCCAGTGCAGCAAGGTTCAGCAGTGGGGCATGTCTAGAGGTGGTAGGTCACTGGGGGAAGGGCCTTGAGAAATCTATCTGTCCTTGGTCCCTTCCTGTCTCTTTCTCTTTGCTTTCTGGCTGCCTTCAGTTGAGCAGTTTTACTCCACCATGCCCTACTACCATGATGTTTCTACCTTAGAGCCAGCCTACCATAGACTGAACCTCTAAAGCCATGAGCCAAATAAACCTTTTCTCCTCTAAGCTGTTTTTGTCTGGTATTTTGGTCATGGCGACCAACACATATATAGTCACCCCATTGTACTATAGAACACTAGAACTTATTTCTCCTATCTAACTGTGGAACATTTAGTTTTTATGCTCTCTGAAATTCCCAGCTTCCCTAACTAAGTGATATCCTCACTCCAACAGCTGAAAAGAGGCTCATTGGCCAAAACAGCCCATCTGACCATTCTCTCTATTGAGTCAAGAAATGGGATTAAGACAAAAACTATAACCCTATGTCCTTTCTGATAATCAAATTCAGATAACCTGCTATGGTATCTGCAAATGAATTATTTGGTTGAAATCAATTAGCTGCTGCACAAAATGGGTGCTAAAGGAGGTAGATGCTATTAATCTTAGAGAAGACATTATTTGTATTTCTTAAATTGAAAATGAGGTAGCATACATGTGTAATTTTCTTTGTTACTAATAGAATGATAGGATATGTTTTGACAATCAGAAATACTGAATTATATGTGTCACTTAAAATACTGTTAGAAGTGAAAACGAGACAAGTTCATGTTGATGGAAAATATCTGGCTCACAGTCACTTTTCAATACCTTGTCCCTATAACCATTTTTGCCCCTTCCACAACTGTTGATAATAATTTTGATACCCTGTTGTCATGGTTTTATTTTAAACTACAGTAAATTTCCTTTTGCCTCCATTTTTGCCACACATTTCTATGGCCAAGCCCAGTTCATCATCCCTCAAAAATAATCTACTTCCAATTTCTTCATCTCTCAAAAGCCCCGTCATTGACTAAGTCATTCCTCTCTCTTCTTCCTCTATTGTACGAATTGAACCTGTTTCCCCACCTCATTGTGACTTCTAGGCCATAAATATCTTCCTGTTCTTATATTATATCACCTCTTTCTAAATTTAACCTATAATCTAACTTGGCCAAAATCCTACAACCTTACCACAGATGTGCATCATTACGCAACCCCACCCTCTCTGTCTCAGCCTCCACACTAAATCTGCCACACTTTTCTGGAAAAAGTGGTAAAATCATTCTGATGAGTTTGTTAAATGTGTGTATTCTAACCTCAGGTGTCTTCCCTGCTTCCCCTAATTTATATGTCATTTTTCGTTGAGGCCCTCATTTTTAAAGTGGCTCAAGGGAATTTCTTCTCTCCTTAAATAATCTCTATCTAACCTTCGGCCTTTGGCAGATGATTTTATCTTTTACTCAACTGACCAATCACCAAAACCAGTCCTATACTGCTTGTTCCTAGATAAAATGCTACAATGATAAAGTATAAAGTGAGATTATATGAGATTACAGTCTGCTATTCCCATGCCTGCAAGCCTGATTCAGACCCATATACAGGGGCCAATTTATGATAAAGCTAATAAATTAAACTTTGAGGCCTTTTATTTGTACTATCTCAAGGTCTTGGAAGGGACTTCCCTTAACTTTTCTATTTCTGGGTAATAAATTACTCCACAATTTAGCAGCCTAAACAGCATATATTTTATCTCATAGTTTCTTTGGTTCAGGGGCAGAGCCTAGTTGGGCCCTCTGGTTCAAGTTTTCTCATAAGGTTTCAGTGGAGGAGTTGACTAGAGCTGAGGTCTCATCTGTAGTCCTGACTGGGAGAAGACTGACTTCCAAACTCCTGTGGTTGTTGACAAATTTCCGGGTCTTCAAAGATTGCTGGACTGACAGCTTCCCATTTTGGTTTCAAACAGGCTATTTCCCAGAAGCCAGCCTCAGTTCCTTGCCATGGGAGCCTCCCCAACATGACAACTTGCTTTTTCAAAGCCAGCAAGGAAGGGAGTCATCTAGCAAGACAGTAATGACTGCCTTACACAACTTAGTCCCATCATCTTTGTCACATTGTATTGGTTAAATGCCTAGACCAGGCTACACTTAAGGGGAAGGGATTACACAGGAGTATGGGTACCAGGAGGCAGGAATCTTTGGAGCCATCTTGAGACTTTGCTACTGGGCCCTAGCAATATGTTCCATGGGTCAGATAGTTTCATAAAATGTTCAAAAATAAAATATTTGAACTGCAATTAGTTAATACCACTGTGTTTGTCATCTTTTAATCACTGTGACAAAATACCCAAGATAATCAACTTAAAAAGAAAAGTTTATTATGGCTCATGCATTCAGAGTTTTCAGTGTGCGGTTGCTTGGCCTTGTTGCTTTGGGACTGTGGTATCACAGTATACCATGGTGGGTTTAGTGAAGTATTTTAAGTGGTTTATAGTCTCTTCCTTGTGTTGCTAATTTATTTCTAGTTACTCAGGTGTAGGAATGATTTCTAGGAATATATCAGTTGCCTACTATGTTGACTCAACCAACCCATGACACAAAACAGAAATTATATCTTTATATGAACATGTTCTCGGGCTTTCAGCACTAGCAGCCTTAGGGGATGAGATATTGTATTTGAAGGCATAAAGTCAGAAACTTAGCTGGGGAATATTCTCTCAATTATTAAATGTGTACAGGTAGAAGATCCCATCAATGCCTCCCCAAAACAGGTGCTGTCCTGTCAATAATAATACCCAATAATGGATCATGCAGAAGTATAAACACACCACATATCCATTTCTTTGTGCTTGGCCAATTTGTGTTGTAGAAGTATTAGATTCCTTGTGCATAAAGCAACAGCAACTATATCTCTGGGCAAAGTTGTATGTTTTATGTATTCCAACACATCAGAAGTCATCCTAGTGTGAAATTTCTAGTAACAACATATAAAACTGGAAAGAACTTTTCTAAACTACTAATAAATTTCATAAACTAGTGTAATATTATGTATACATATGTGTGTGTGTGTGTGTGTGTGTGTGTGTGTGTGTGTGTTTGGCTCTTGGCTCATTAATGCCTTCCCCAAGGTGGGTCATAGAATCTACAAATATACTCTAATCTTTTCCCACCTTTCTGTCTTGGAGTGGCCATAAAGAAACTCTGTGACCCACCTTGTCTGATAGTATATGACAAGGCCTTCATTTCCAAAGGAATCCTGCCCCATACCCATGAGGAAAGAATGCTGCCAAGAGAGGCCAAGAAGCACCTGAGTCAACAGGCCTTGCTGGGTTTCCCTGCCCAGTCTATTGGTGTTTCATCATCTCCTTTTTTGTCCAATCACATTTTTACACAGCTGTTCATGCTTCAGACATGCCTATGCAATAAAGTGTTCACAGAACCTCCAAAGGACATGGTTTAGAAAGCTTCCAGATAGCTGAACACATGGAGGTTTCTGGAGGGTGGAGGTGCTCCTAGAGAGGGCATGGAAGTTCTATGTCCCTCCCCACATACCTCACCCTATGCATCTTCTTATCTGTATCCTTTGTAATATCTTTTATAATAAACATGAGTGTTCCCCTGAGTTCTGTGAACTGCCCAAGTGAATTAATTGAACCCAAATAGGAAGTGTTAGGAACTCCAATTTATAGTAAATTGACCAGAAGTACAGGTAAACTAACTTGGGGCTTTCGACTGGCAGTTAAAAGGTGGGTGTTGGGGACTGAGCTTCCAACCTTATCCTAAGTGGATCTGACACTGTCTCTAGGTTGATAGTGTTGGAACTGAACTGGAGGTGTGCACTGCAGAACTGAATGTTCCCCCCAGCTTGCTGCTGAGGGGAAATCCCCACACTTTTTCAGGTCACAAAAGTCTTCTATATTGATTGTGGGTGTGAGAACAAAGATATGATTAATCATACCGCAGAAAAAGCAAATCATATTTCTGTTCTCTCTACAGAAAATTATGTTGCAGGTCATAGGGAGAGGAATTAACAAATATCCCAATAAAAATGTTAAAAAATATGTAAGATTGTTAATAAAATATTCTTTTTTTGTGGTACTGGGGATTGAACCCAGGGGTGTTCTACCTCCGAGCTACACCCCCAGCCCTATTTTTTTTTTACTTTTATTTTGAAACTGGATCTTACGAAGTTGTGGAGGACCTCACTAAGTAGCTGAGGCTGGCCTCGAACCCGGATCCTCCAGTCTCCGCCTCCCAAGTACCAGGATTACAAGCGTGCGCCACCACGCCTGGCTGTTAATAAAATATTCTGATATTTTGGATTTTGATATTCTATTTATTTACTTTAAAATATGTATTTTAATCATTTTCCTTTAAATAATTATATATAGTTTAGTACTTGATTTAGTAGTCCTTTTTTAATTTTTTCTTTCTTTTTTTTTTTCTTTGGTGATTCTGGGGATTGAATCCAGGGCCTTGCACATGACAGACAAGTACTTTACCACTGAGCCTCACCCCCAGCCCCTTACTTTCCTTAAGTATCAAACTGGGGCCTGCAAAACCTGTCTATCCTATCCCTGTCTGCCATCACTGACCCGTATTAGTATGGCTGCTTCTTGAATAACCTTCCTCATCGACCACTTCTAATCAGGCCCACAAGACTCACTGCTGCCCAACCCTGCTCACAAGGAAACGCTCTCATCTTATCACTTCTCTGTTGAAACATCTTTTCTGTCTCCCCATCAGGACAGTTATCCAAATTCTTCAGTCAGGAAAAAGAAGGTTCCAGTCTAACATTCACTTTTATTGATAACTCTTTATTTTGGTTCTTACTTTGTTTTTCTGCCAATATAGCTTCTTGCAATATAACTACTTACTGTTATAAAACCATCATTTGGGGTCCTTTCTGTCACTATTTTCCCTTCACTCTCATTTCTATTTGTCAGAATCCTACTGTCGCCTGGATGAGAGTCCTGAGGAGGTTGTCAAAGGGAGGTGGACTCAACTCAGGTCCTGAGGGTCCTTGACATTGTCACAGAAAGGAATTTCAGGACAGATCACAGTGAGGCCCAGATTGGTTTTATTGAGAGGAGGAAAGAAGTACACACTCCAAGAAACAGAGTAGAGTGTGGGCGTTGGAGAGGAATGTGTTAGAAGGAAATGCATACTCTGAGGGACAGGGTAGAGTACAGGAGTTGAAGGAAAGCATGCTAGCTACATCTTAGCTAGACATATTCATGCATGTAAAATCTATAGTACGGGGGCGTGACACCTACGAGGATGTTTTTTGTTTTCCTTTTTGCGGGACACTGGCTATATTAATTACTGCCTACTAGGGGTTGTTTTCTTCTTTGTTCTTAATTTTAAAAATATCTAATAATTTCCCCATTGAGGCATTTTGTAATTTCGTTTTGTAAAGTTAAAAACAAGACTACATTGATATAACATTAAGGGCTTAATCAGAAGGAATTACACACAGTTGAAGTAATCAGACAGCCCAGGGATAAGGTCTAATAGTTTATTTAATTGTGCTGTTTGTGAGCAGAGTATGTGAAAGTGAATTGTAAATCTGGACTTTTAATCATGGCCATGCTAATTTTGTCCCTCCTGTCTCCTTTCTATCTATCCTCATGTCTCCTATCCTACCTCACTACCAATCCATTTCGACCTAACTCGATGTTTCCTTTATAAACTTTTTTCCTGCTTCCACACCATAAAAGCCTCTCCCTCCTTCTGTATGCCTGCAGCAATTTTACTTCACTCTGATTGTTGTTATATTTTACCATTCCACACTGCATTTGATTCATTTCATTATTTCATATTTTGAGACTCTTAATAAATCCTGAGCTCTTTGTGAGCAAACATCACTTCTTTTTTCGCCATTGTGACCTCTTTAGCTCTTCTCAAGCTATGCTTGTAGAAAAATAAATATTATTAGTTATGCATGATTGAATGAATGAATAATGTAGGATTTGAGCAAATAATAAATGAATTCATTTGGATGCTATCTCGTTTCCTTTAATAAGCCCATATCTATTGAGGCCATACTATGTGTCAACAGCTGTGGTCATTTCTGGGAATCTAGAAACAAGAAAATAACAAAAATATATGCCTTATGCATAGGGAAGTAACATTTCAGTGGAGCAAACAGTCAACCAAGAATCAGATGAGAAAATACAAAACCTCATCCTTGACAAGACCTTCCAAGTAAAGATACATGGGTTATGAGAATATACAGTATGTCTGATTTCAACCATTCAGGACAGCTTCATGTTCATTTCCCATGATGAATCAGAAATCATTTCATTTTTAAAATTTTTTCTTCTGTAAATAAAGAGCTAAATTGTATTTGGTTTCATTTAACCATCTCCACATTGTTTAAGCCTTTAACTAATGATTCATTTGATGGTGAAATATAAGTTTAGAGCAATGATTTGTTCCTTGTTTTTGAGAATTGGCACATTTTTGGTGCTGCTTTCTGAGAGCAGGAGTGAAACTGAGAAGCCCAAAGCTCAGCCCCTTCTCTGGGTATAATGCTCCATTTATGTGGATCATGGCTGTGGAGAGCTGAGCTCATCCTGTCTGCAGTGTTCTTTCTTAGCCACTGGCCACTGTCTTTGCTTGCATGAATCATCCTGTCCTGCAGACTGTATGGCAGATAATCTATCTGCTGCTGGGGTTTTCCAGATTAGGGTGTGTTAGACGTTGAAATCTGTCTTCCTAAGAAAGATAAATTGGCCGGGCGTGGTGGCGCACGCTTGTAATCCCAGTACTTTGGGAGGCGGAGACCGGAGGATCTGGGTTCGTGGCCAGCCTCAGCTCTCTCTCTCTCTCTCTCTCCCTGTCTCTCTCTCTCGCTCTTGCTCTCTCTCTGTCTCTCTCTGTCTCTCTCTCTACTTAGTGAGGCCCTCCGCAACTTTGT
>PVJS01004931.1:0-66611 GCA_004027185.1 Glis glis | reverse complement strand
AAACTGATACTCATTGTGATGTGAGACTACAATGCACCAATAAAAACATAAAAAAATAAGTGTTAGATGAAAAGTCTCCAAATTATACATAACTAGGCTAAAATTCTTCCTTGAGCTAAAATTTTGCATCTCTGTCTGTTGTATTTCTGAGCTGAAAGGAGCATTTTCATCAAAGTCAGCCTCTTCTCTCCATTTACATTTCTCTTAGTAGCAGCACCATTGCCCTAGGCATGAAATTCCGAAATTTATAATTCTTCAATGACTACTTTTTTCTCTTTATTCAATGTCACTATGGTTTATCAGTTATTCCTAAATGGAGACTGTCCAATCCATACCTTCCAGTCTATTTTTATTGTAACTATGCTAATCCAGAATTTCTGAATATCAAATTTTTTTATCTTTTTTTTGCAGTGGTAGGAATTGAACTTAGGGCCTTGTGCATACTAGTCAAGTGCTCTACCACTGAGCTACATCCCACATGACAATCATCTTGCAAAGCATTCCGCATAGAGCTTCCTATCTTCACTTGAATGGTAATGAAACTGAAGCTGTGAAATGATAAGCTTCTAAGTTCTACTTTGGAATCCTTTTTACTAAACTATCATGTATCTTGCCAATTTCAATAGCATTATAGCTTATCTACCTAGCCTCAATTTTCACTCCTTCCAACTACAAATGAATGCTCTCAGATGAATATTCCTTGAGTACCCTTTTGTGTCCCTGTTCAACAACTTATTCATTGTTATAACATTAAGTTTAATTTTTTAGCCAAAAATTGATTTTCATACTGTTTTCAGTTTTTTTCTGGTGACCCTCAAGACCGTAAGAATCACCATACTAAAATATGTTTTCTATTTTGTGTGTGTGTGTGTGTGTGTGGTGCTCGGGATTGAACTCAGGGGCATTCTACTTCCAAGCTACATCCCCAGCCCTATTTTTTAATTTTCATTTTGAAACAGGGTCTCACTAGGTTGCTGAGAGTCTCACTACTTGCTGAGGCTGTCCTCAAACCTGCTATCCTTCTGTCTCAGTCTCCCAAGTACTAGGATTACAAGTGTGCACCACCACGCCCGGCTGTTTTCTATTTTAATAAGACATATTTTACTGAACACTATTGACACCTCTATTAACAATCTATTTACCAAAGCTTGTTTATTTAAGTAATCTGGTGATGCATCCCAGTTTTAACCATAAAATGTAATGTCTCTGGGCTCAACCTAATACATTTGCCTTAAATCTTCCATTTTCACTCTTATGACTCTATTAAAAAAAACATATATTTGACTATTGTGCAGGGTGAGAAGTAGGGATTTAATTCCATTTTTCTACAACTGGATAACCAGATTTCCCAATACTATTTGTTGAAAAGACTGTCTTTTCTCCAACATATGTTTTTGGCACCTTTGTCAAAAATCATTTGGCTGTAATGTGTGGATTTGTTTCTGTATCTTCTATTCTGTTCCATTAGTCTATGTGTATGTTTTTGGGCCAATACCACGCTGTTTTTATTACTATAGCTCTGTAGTACAATTCGAAGTCAGGAATTGTGATGCCTCCTACATTGTTCTTATTGCTGAGAATTGCTTTGGCTATTTTTCCATATGAAATTCAGGACTGATTTTTCTAGCTCTGAGAAGAATGGCATTGGTGTTTTGATCGAGATTTCATTGACTCTGTAGATTTTCGGTAGAATGAGCCATTTTGATAATATTTATTCTGCCTATCCAAGAGCAAGGGAGATCTTTCCATTTTCTAAGATCTTCTTCAATGTCTTTCTTTAGTGTTTTATAATTTTCATTGTAGTAGTCTATATATCCTTGGTTAGATTTGTTCCAAGGTATTTTATTGTTTTTGAGTTTATTGTGAATGGAATTGTTTTCTGGGTATCTCTTTCAGTGGATTTATGGTTGGCATATAGAAAAGCTACTGTTTTTTTAGATTGATTTTGTATCCTGCTACTTTGCTGAATTTGTTGATAAGTTCTAAAAGTCTTTTGGATGAGTGTTTGGGGTACTCTAAGTATAGTATCAACTAGACCAGAGACAAAATTACTAGAGGATGGCATAGATTCAACACTCCAACATCTTAGCACGGGTAGAAACTTCCTCAATAAGACCCCCAAAGCTCAGGAAATTAAAACAAGAATTAATAAAGGGGACAGCATTAAACTAAAAGTTCTGCTCATCAAAGGAAACCATCAAGAGTCTAAAGAGAGAGCCTATAAATGGGAGAAAATCTTTGCCAGCTATTCCTCTGATAGAAGACTAATATCTAGAATATGCAAGGTTCTTAAAAGACTTAACACTAAAAAAAACCAATCAAAAAATGGGCAATTGGACTAAATAGACACTTTGCAAAAGAAGAAATGCAAATGGCCAATAAGTACATGAAAAAATGTTCAACAGTATTAGCAATCAGGGAGATGAAAATCAAAACTACACTGAGATTCCATCTAATCCCAATTAGAATGGTAATCATAAAGAAGTCAAACAACAATAAATGCTCGTGAGGATGTGGGGAAATCAGAACCCTTCTACACTGTTGGTAGGATTGCAAATTAGTGCAGCTGCTATGGAAATCATTGTGGAGATTCCTCAGAAAACTGGGAATGGATCCACCATATGATCCAGCTATACCAATCCTGCATATCTTTTCAAAGGGACTGAAATCAGATTATAGTAATACATGCATATCCATTTTTATAGTGGCAAAAGTCACAATAGTCCATCAACAGAAGAATGGATCACAAAATTACGGGACATACACAAATGGAATTCTATTCAGCAATAAGAACAAAATTATATCATTTGCAGGGAAATGAGTAGACCTAGAGAACATTATGTTAAGTGAGATTAACCAATCGCAGAAAGTGAAGTATCATATGTTTTCTCTTATATGTGGACACTAGGGAGTAATTGGGATACCAGAGAGACTTCAGATAATGGAGGAAACTCCAGTGGAGTCAGGGAGTTGGTCTAGGGGAAGGAGGGGTGTGGTATAGTGAGAATCAATGAAGGAATCACTATCTCAGGCTCCAGCAGACACTACTTGCTCCATAGTCCCATCACGGAAGGTTGCTGCTTCAGGCAGCTCCCTGAAAATTAGTTCATGGTTCCTGCCACAGAAGGTCACTGCTCTAGGCAGCTTCCTGACAATAGTCTTCTCACATGAAAATGACATGGAGTCTGATATAATTTAGAGAGAATTATATTTAATATATTTAATATTTGGGGGGTCGGAGAGGAGATAGCTAACAATTCTCCTGGACATCGTAGCCAGCATCCCTTTTTATTAAGGATTTAAACAAAGCAAATGGCAAGGAGGTCACAAGTTAAGTTTAGGGCTACAGGCTAAGTTTTAGGAAAAGGCAATCACAAGCTAGGTAGAGTGTGGCAATCACAAGCTAAATCTAGGGTGTGGTGATGTGAACATTTAAGGGAGAATAGGTCAGCAAAATCCACCTTTTGATCCCATTCAGTCTAAGGAAGCTTGTCTGCTTGTGGACAATTTCCACTTAGCCTGTATTGTGTATATCGTTAAGTCAGTCTGAAATGGTGACCTCATTGCATGGGCTAAGATGACTCCCAACAAATCACTTCCAGTGACATCATGTACATATGTGAGAATACCAATGCCAATCTCAATATCATGCATGAGGAAAGGAGGGAGTGGGGAGGGAGCCAGGGGAAAACTCACCAAATGCTGTGTGCATGTATGTCACTATCACTATGAACTACATTATGATGTGACACTATAATGCACCAATAAAAGTATTAAAAACATATATTTGAATGGAAAAATTCTGTATTGAGGGGTCTACCTCAAAATTCTAAAGAGAATGCAATGTTTTCAGCCAGGGACCTAATCTACTGTCAAAGAAGCCTCTTTAGTTCTAATTCTTTAATGAGGAAATTAGCATATATTTGGAACCTAGGAATGAGGGAAAGCTCCAGACATAGGTTAGAAATACAGGAAAAGTCATGGGAAGAGTCAAGATTAATATGTTTTAAATCATTAGAACAGGCAAGATAGCCTGGATGATAGAGTCTGCAGGTGTCAAATCCCCTGAGCACAGAGTAGGGTAGAAAAAGATGAAGAACATTTCATGAATGTAATTATAAAATACACAGCCCAATTTACCAGTTTTTCCACTTAGCATCACTTTCTTTCCTTTCAGCTGAATGAATCTTCTTCTTAATTTTGAAGAAGACAGAAGACCCTTCAGAAACCCTGGCATCACAGGGAATGCCCATCCAGTCACATGAAATCTTAGCTGTAATTTGACCACCACTCTGGTACCTACACAAGGCTGGAAAAAAAAAGAAGAAAGGAATGATTGATTAATATAAAAAATGCATAATTATATAATGGGGCTTCTTCAGTTTATCTGAGACTAGAAAGACAATCATAAGCTCTTTCTTCCATCACACTTCAGGCTCCAACCAGTGCTTAACTAGCTACAGTTCTTTGCCAGGAAAATTATTTCAAAGGTTTTTACAGATCTGTTTTGATGGGTACTTTAAACTGAGACCCTAGGTCTGAGGTAATTTTCACATAGACACCATAACTGTGAATAAGGCATTTTAACAGTCCAAACATAGTGAAACTGGCAGAATCATTGTGGACAGAAAAAAAAAACATTTCATTAATGCATATCTATCAAAATGAAGACAAATCACGATCCCTTTTTGGATGAAAGAGGTCTAGTGTAATTGTAACATCAGGTAGCTTGCCGATCCTTCTAAGGAATCATGCCAGATCACTAGCCTCTGAGAGTAGTAAGCACTAAGGAGTTTTCATAGCCAGATTAGCTCTTGATGGGAGGAAGTGGAGGCTTTTGAGTGCACACCTGTCCCTGTTGTCCTGGCCATTGTGTACGAGTCTTTTGATTAAGCACTATGTTGATTAAAGAAAGAGGCTGACTGCTATAAAACACCTCTTGATCATTGGCATCTCCCACTGCATTGGAAGGCCTCCAGTGTGCACTTACATTGGAACAAATATACTCACCTTCTGTGTCTAGTCCAAGGGATCGTTCTACATAACTGTCCCACAGATATTTTTAACACCAAGTCTGCAAATCTTGTCATTTCAAAATCCCAGAAATCATCAGGCAGGGAAGCTCTGGTCATGTACTGCACAGAGGCCAGCTTCCCCAGACACAGGACACGTCCAATGGGAAAAAAAAAAGATAAATTGAGGAATGGGGATGCAGGCGGCTGGGGAATTTTAACAAGAATAATCATAACAGCGAGTGATTGCATTTTCCCTACCCTGAGGCTAACCTGCACTTCTTAGTTCCTCCACTTGCTTAGTTCAGGCTATACTAAATTATACTGCAGGAAGACTAATAGGGTGGAAAATCAGCTAAGTTTAGCCCGTTCTTGCTACAAATTTAGTAGTTTTTTAGACTTCTTTCATTTGCTGAACTCTTAACTCAGGAACAGAAAACTTAAATAACAATCTACACATTTCTTCATAGCAGCTTGTGATATTTTCTCTGGTTTATAACATTACCTCTGGTTAATAATATTTTAGACTCTTCTGAAAAGGTTTTTGGGAAAACATATTTAAGGTCATCTGTATTTTCTTATATGATTTAAAGCACTTCTGTCTTTCCTGAAGTATTAATTCTTATCTGCATTAGCTAATTTTTGGTAATATTATACACTAATTGAGGTCATTTCTAGGGTTCTTACAATATAAAGCTATCCATGTCACTGGAGAGATCTTTGCATGTAATCACCTATTCCTGGGACTTTGACTGCAAGTTAGAAAAATGTTAAGTAATTACCTGATTTAAAAGTAACAGAAAACAAAATCAGTCATTGTTATTTTTAATAGTTTCCTTGGAATTTTAGTGTTCTGAAAATCATTGATTCACTTAAAGACCTCCAAATTCTTTCTTAAGCTGGTGTTCTCAATTCACAAAATTATTTTGTATTCATTTCTATAAATATATATTCTTGGACTAAACTGTGCTCCTAAATTACATTTTTAATTGTATCACATAGGTCATCAAACCTTTAATTTTACAAACCAGCCTTTCTGCTTGCATTATTTCTGGAAATAAAAATGACAGTTATAAGAAAATGATCATTTATGCACTAGTAATGGCAGTACTTAATTTTCCTTGTGTTATAGTTAAATATAAAATGTCTCCTAAAGAGCTCATTTAATGTTTGGAGCTGATGTAATTGAGTCATGAAGGTTATAATCCCAGAAATAGATAAATCCCTTGTAAAGCATTTACCTGGGTGGTGCCTGGTAGGCTGGTAAGGTGTGGCTGGAGCTGGGTCCCTGGGGGTAAGGCCTTGGGGATTATGTAAAGGGTTCCTCCTCTCCCTGCTCCCTCTCTCTTGTTTAGGCCTCCATGGTGTGAGGAGCATAGCTCATGTGCTCTTTCTTGGCTGTGCCCTGAGATCCTCAGTCCCTAGCCTCACATGGACTGAACCCGAAACCATAAGAAAATAAACCTTCTTTCCTCTAAGTTATGTGGTTAGATATTTAGATTATGGCTGCAAGAATGCTGACAGACACACCCTATAAAATTTTGTTGTTGTGGTGGTTTTGGGGATCAAACCCAGGGCTTCACACATGCTACATGCTAAGCCCTCTTAACTACTGAGCCATATCCCCAGCCCTTACTTAATTTTCTTTAAGTAAATTTTTTAATAAAAGGGACATTTTATTGCAATTCATAATAAGGCCAATTATAAATTTGAACCAAAATGTGCATGATACTGAAGATTCTTTCTCTTAAGATGTGTTAATAATTAAAATCCTTAATTCTCCTTTAATAATATAGTTACAGCGTCAAAAGAAACTTTAATTTTCAAGTTAAACACTTTTAAAGTAAGTTAAAATTGTTCACTAACTTTTACTATAAATATTATAATTTAATTCTTATAAATATTATAAACATAATACTTGAGTTTAAAAAAATGAAAAGCAGAGGAGTACACACAAAAGTCACCTCAAATCCCCAAATTTAAGATTAAATATTAAAATTTATTATAAATTCCTGCAGTACACTCAGTGATAACGTTTCTAAGGTTGGATAAATAGGATGTGTCAAGTACATTGAGTTTTTCCTGAATTTGCCATTTTTCTGAGATAAAACTATCTGCATTTGCTTATTGGCCTCTATTGAAATTAGGCTCCTAGCCAAGTGTGGTAGAGCAGGCCTGTAATCCCAGTACTTGAGAGGCTGAGACAGGAAGATCTCAGGTTAGAAACCAGCCTCAGCAACTTAGAGAGACTCTCAGCAACCTAGCAAGACCCTATTTCCAAACAAAACTTTTAAAACGGCTGGGGATGTGGCTTGGAGGTAGAATGCCCCTGGATTCAATTACCAGGACCACAAAAAATAAATGAAAGAAAGAAAGAGAGAAATAAATAAATAAACATAAATAATAAATAAATAAATGAACACATAAATTAGGCTCCTACCTTCCTGTACAGACTAGAAGACAAAGATGTTTATAATTCAGAGATAGTTTCCAGCTCCTTGAAAAGGAGTTGTACAGCGTTGTAAAGATGGACAGTCTGGGAGATGATTTACATGGATTTCAAAGGGGCAAAGAAAACACTTATAATTGCACATTTTCTAAAATAAATACTCTAAAATATAGTTGGAAAGAAACCTGTCTAAAGTATAGTCAAACTGAAGGGAACGCGCATTGATTTGAACGCTTCCCCCAACTTGATATACTGGAACCTAACGGCAAATGTGACAGACAATATTGTAAAAGGATAAGCATAAGATGTCAGACCCCCTCAGGAAAAGGTGTCTAAGTTTTTTAACCAAGTAAGTTTTCTGGAATAGAAGAGGTACTAGCAAGAGATGAATCTAAAATGAATAGGGAAGATAATAATTAATATTTTTGTAATCTTGAGGAAAAAAAAGCAGAATGGTAACTGGAGTTTTTCTCATTAATCTATCATTGGACCCCAAGAAAAGAGGCAGTCACAACCTTTGGAGAAGCGACCCTAAAAAGTTTGGTTAAGTGGATCTTAACAGATCAAGAGGTAGACTGTATTGGACCTTTGGTTGTGCGGTCCAGGTGTCGTTTCAGAGCTGAAGCATCTATTCCACCAGCTGATTGACAGCCCTCGGCTCCCAGCTCCTGTAAACTATACTCAGCGCAAGAGAGCCAAGTGTTGCACACACACGCCCAGATCCTTCATCCAGGGCTAACCTTCATCCAATGACGAACCCACACAGAACAATAAAGTCTGGAGACCCTTATATCAGCTTCTGACAACTTTGAAAGGCTGTCCTAGCTTCAGCACTCACCTGGGGGATGTCTTGTAACTCCATTCCAATCCAACTTCTCTATTTTGCTCTTTCCTTTGTACATAAGCAACACTTATGCTCTGCAATAAATTTCCTGCATCCTAATTGAATCTTCCAGTCTATATTCCAGGGATCTCAACTTGCAGCACTGCTAGTCTTTTTCATTGATTTTTCCAAAACTCCAGTTCTTCCAATATTCCACTCATAATAAATAAAATATTCCTCAGAATGCCATTTTAATTGTTTCTTTTCTTTAAGTATTTACATTTTCCATTGTTTATAAGATTGTCTTACAATTGATTAGCTTAAACTGAATTTCTCAAGGTCTGGTGCCAGTTTTCAGAACCAACTTCAAAACCCACTATTCTAAAACATGCCCGCTACCTTTTCTTTATACTTTAATTAATACCATTCTATTCTTACATATCACATGATCCCTCCTATACACTTATGCCTCTTTATTATGATTATCTCTTGGAATAAATTACTCTGAAATCTAGTCCTTTTCAGATCATGTCCAACTTATAAAATCCTTCTCAATTATCATATTAACTTTCTCTGGTAATTGTTAGCTAATAGTCATTCCTCATCTCACTATACATGATTATTATCTTTATTACTCATTAATTCACTATGAGATACAATTGAATATCTTACATACAGCAACTGTTTTATTAGATGTAGTAAAATTAGCAAAAATAGTTCAGTCAAGGAATATAAAAACTCTTTTAATAACAATGTGATTTTGTCATTAGGATTTTTAATTAACTTATGGTTTGTATAGTGTTTCTTTCTTTTCTTTTTTATCTGTGTAAATCTTCAAGTTTCTAATGTATTAATAATTAATGTAAGGATTTAATAGTAAGGAATATAGCTTTTCTGTCCCTGTCTCTTTCTTTTACCTTTACTCTCTTCACTTTTAGGAAATTACAGTGATCCAAAAATATGCATTCAAAAATTGCTTGTTCAATTGAACTGACAGAATATAAATTAGTTTGGATAATATATGTATTTTTTATTAGGAAAGAGGGAACTAGTCTCATAAAATAGCCCCAAGAACTTTTCACGTATTAAAAAATTAAATATAATCTGTGAAGAACATGCCTAAAGGGTCCTTTATGATATGTAGCTAAAAATGAGAACCAGAACAATATAACAAAAATCAAAATCTATTTTGATGACATTTGGTAGATATGGAATAAGACAACTGCCACTAAATATGAGTACCTGTTTCTTTTTTCTTTTTTTTTTTTTTGCGGTACTGGGGGTTGAATCCAGGGGCATTCTACCTCTGAGCTACACCCCCAGCCCTATTTTTTATTCTTTATTTTGAAACAGGGTCTTGCTAAGTTGTGGAGGGCCTCACTAAGTAGCTGAGGCTGGCTGCGAACCTGGATCCTCAGGTCTCAGCCTCCCAAGTACTGGGATTACAAGTGTGCGCCACCACGCCCAGCTGTGAGTACCTGTTTCTACCTGACAACATTTCTTAGAATACTAGATGCCATTTAAAACTTCATCTTCAGTTTAAAAAATATATAAGAACATTGAGTTTTGTGTCAACCACAAGCTATATTCTACAATTCCACCAAAGAACAATGTAAATAATATGAGAAAACCTGGTAACAAGAGTCAAAAGATTCCCTTAGTGTTGACGGCTCTTCATGCATGTTTATATGAAATCCCCAGATTATGAAACAAATGTTCTTTTCTTACTATTTATGCCATATCACTGTGGAAAAAATGAAGTTAGTTATAATGAAAAACAAGAGAGGAGGAAGGAAGAAAGGAAGAGAGGAAGGAAGAAGAGGAAAGGCAGTCACAAAGAAAGTAAGAAGAAAAAGAAGACAACTTGCAAGATGGTGGAACAGTGCTAAAATCTGCCTGTGACTGCCAGGAATGTTATCAAGATTGTATGAGATTATAGCACTATTTGAGAGTAGTTTCCTGAAATGATGTAAGGAAGCACCAAAGCATTTTCCTTTAATTTTTTTTTTGATGTGTAATACGGAGTCTATCTTTTTGGAGTATGATTGCTGACAGCTTTTAAGCATCACCTCTTGTGTTCTGTCATCTGAGCAAGCTGATAAGAAAGCCTAGGTGTTCTTAGGCATGGAAGCAGGTGAGTATTCAAACCACATAAACCCCTTCCTGCATGTAAGCCCTTATCCTTACTTAACCCAACCCTCTAAGGACACCAGTGTCCTTCCCTTGATATCTCAGGCCCTTTGGGACCTTCTTGAAAGGCCTTCCCTCAGAGACCTCAGCTATGCCAGAAATAAACTTTTTTGTACCTTTTTGGTGTGTGTGTTGCTGTTGTATCGTCCCAGCCTCACATGGATACAGGCAATCTACTCTATAGGTGACCATGACATGCTACCACAAAGCCATGTTTCACTTGACAGAATTTCTTGCAAATATACTTAAAATGGAGCATTATGCCCACATTTTATAGTAAGTGAAAATGAAAACACTCCCCACATAAGGATTAGAAATTTGGAAATTGTGAATGTTGCCCACTCTATGTAGTTCACAATTGATATACTACTTACTTTTTTTCATTTTTACAGTCTAGTAATAACAGCTAACAATATTGGGTCATGTACTATGTGACAAACACTGTGCTAAGAACTATGCATATAGTACCTTATTTAATCCTCATTGTATGGTAGATACTGCTATTATTTTCATTTCCTGATAAACTGAAAGTTAAATAAAGAATGTGCCAAATATCTCTGATCAGAGATAATGAAATTCACCCAAGTTTACTAAGTCACTTTAATCTTTGATCCCTGGCTTCAGTCCTCATTGTTTTAATCCCTCTGCTTTATTGCTTGATCATGATCAATAAATACAGTAAATAGGCTAAAAATTAACAATATTGAGTTCCAGGAATATTGGTGAGGCCAAAAGTTCATGTCAAAACTGATATCTAAAAACAATTAAAGGTTATATGTACTCTTTTATTTATAATTATTCAATTGGAATGTTGTCAAAAGCAAAATTCATGCAATTAACAGATATATCTTAAAAGTCAGCCTTAATCATCAAATTTGGAAATCTGTACAGTTATTATTCTGTAGAAAAGAAAAAATGGTTTTAGGAAAGTCCTCAAAATCTAGACCCTTTTTCTAACTTAATTAATCAAATTCCTTGCCCTCAGTGTAGACAACAATACTAATTTCAGTTTTCTAAATGATAAACATTCTTCAAAACAATATAATTTTCTAGGAATTTTTATAAGAAAAAGAAGTTAATATTTAGTCAGCATTTACTATGTGTAATCACACTGATGCTTCAAATGCACTATTTTGTTAAATTTTCAAGTTGAAAAAACTTAAATTTTATTCAGAAAAGGGATGGTTTTATTCATAATTTGTACTTGCCAAAACATCTTTTGATGTGTCTTATTTATGTGGAATTTATTTATGTATAGTAGTTTATATACACTTTATTATAAAGGTAAGTAGTGTTAGAATTATTCATATGTCTTCATATATATTATAAATTTTTGCTTTTAGATATATATTTACTACATTTGGAAGAATAATATAGAGATACAGGTATATCTATGTTTATAGTGCATAATTCACAATAGCCACATTGTGGAACCAACCCAGGTGTCCATCAACAGAAGAATGGATAAAGAAAATGTGGTCTATACACACAATGAAATTCTACTCAGCCATAAAAAGAAATATGGTTTCTTTGCAGGAAAATTATGCTAAATGAGACAGCCAGTGAGTTAAAGTCAGGGGTTAGATGTTTTCTATCATGTGTGGAAGTTAGAGGGAATTTACACAATGTGGAGAGAGACCTATAGGATAGTGGAAGGGATTTGGGGGAGAGGAGTTGGGGGAAGGACAATTGAGGAAGGAAGCAGTTCAAATAATACTATGGCAATATGTGAAGTTATTACCACCAATCTAACTAACATGTATGGGAAGGGAGGAGGGAGGAGAGAGGTAAGATAGAGAAGGAAATATACCAAGAGCTATGTTCTTGTATGTTCATATAACACTGAAGCTCACTATGATATATAATTGCAATGCATTAATAAAATTATTTTTAAAAACTTTAAAGGGAAAATAACTTAAATTTATTTTCACAATTACACTGAAATTCCTCAACAATCATATTTATGTACATACATATTATGATTCATATTATGCATGTTCTTTAATGTAAGGAAACCAGAAGTCAAAACTGAATATAAGCTGAGGCTTATATCAAGCTCATTATATTTGCTATGGATTGTTATATAATACTTTCTTATTTTAGCATTTGCCATTTCACTTATTTAATGACTGAAAACCACATTTTCTTTCATATCACTTGCATCTACAGTAATCTCTGACTTGTATTTGCATAGTTTGTTCCCTTGATGTGCCTTTGCATAAAAAACACAATTTTTCAAATCAGGCAGAAATTAAATTCAGAAATAACATCTGTGACTACACATTTAAAAAGCCTTATTAGACTTTTGAAAACATGCTTTCCTTTGATTAAAGAAAATAAAACTAGAAAGATGGTGTTGCAAAGATCTCTACATTATTTTAAATAAACTGAGGGCCTTGTTATTAAGTAACAGGAAATTCATAAAAAGAATATAATCTATATCCATCATTTAAGAATGTGCTTTAAAACCTACATTACAGAGCATCAAATTAGTCATGATTTTGTTTAAAGTTAATGGCATAATTTAAACAAGTTTAAATATAGCATAATTATGTAAGTCAATATTTCATTTTGTTTTTAAAAATCAGTTTGTGAAACCTTCAAATAATTCGTAAATTAAAACCTGATTTTCTTAATCTATATTTTATGAATTATCTCACATATGAACTCTAAATAGACTAAAAACTCATTTATATTTGTGTGTTTCTTTACATAAACACATTTATGTCTGTATGCATTACAAATAAAAAGGATACACACATCCTGCAAGTAGAAAATTGACCCCATCCTTTCTTCCTTCAAAATCTGCAGAAAATGATAGCCCTAATTATTCAACTTATATAAATAGTAATCTTTAAAAATATGGGGTATTTGTAGCTGAGAAAGTAGTAATTAGAAAGTAATTGAACTCAATAATGGATTTGTATTTTCTTCTTTCTGGCACATGTTTAAGAGTAAAATTTGAAAGCAAGAATAGAGGTTCAAAAATATTTAATAAGTGAGGACTTTGAGTCAGCTCAACCATGATTCCTTTTGAAAGCTACCTAACCATGTGGCCATCAAATTCTATCATTGAGTAGAACTGGTCTCACTTACCCTGCCCCAGTTCTGGGCATAAAAATAGGATTGTCTAATCTGATAAATAGCTCCAGGACACAGTAATTGATTCAGAAGTGCCATACAATGCAAGTAAAAATAATAAGGAGGCATTATTAAGAATTTTTCCTGGATCTATAAGGTAACACACTACTGATCCACTTCCCATTAATCCAATAGACCCACCCCCATTAATCCTACTGACCCCTCCATTAAATTTTGGGAGTTCCATTTGTTTGCATCTTTTATTTCATTTTATATATTTTTTTATAGATTTTGACATGTAAAGATGATATGGGTTTGGAGTTCCTAATGACCATACATAGCCATCATAAAGAAAGGAATCTGAGAGTTAAGCTGAATGGACAGAAAGGGAAAGACAGACAAACAATTGTAATGGCATTTTTCTAGAACTATATCTTGCCATTCAAAGTCCTCTCCATCATTTGGATAGTCCAATTCCAGACAGATATATAGATAAAGCTTAAATCAGACCTTTAGGTATCTGTAATTTACAGAGTCCTAATTAATGGGAAAAACTAAGAGAATTAAAGACAGGTTTAGTACGCCACTCACTGAAATAGTAGGGCTACAAGTATTGGGAAGATATCTCCTAATTTTATAGAGATTTAGACTCTACTCCTCTGGGCTAATATTTGTTCATGGGAAATAAATATATCATGTGACCATACTTTTAATTAATAAATTTTTTTCATAATGGATAGAGAAGGAGCAAAGCAAAACTGCAACTGATATAGACCAAAAAGTGTAGGAGGTCAAAGGACTCAGGATTTCCACAGCTGTCCTAATATGTGTTGCAAGACCCAAAACTCCACACCACTCTATAGAAATGGACATGCTACAAACAGCCATGGGCAATCCAACTTGGAGTGTTATTCTATACTGGATATCTCCTCCTTAGAAAAACATATACCTATTTCTGGAAAAAACATTAAAATTATGGCTATAATTAATTTATGGGTATCAGATAGGTTTTTCCAAAAGTGGATGCAACAGCGAAAACAAAATAAATAGAAACATTGGGGAAGATTTAAGGACTTGAGAAAAGACAGAAAGGTTAGGACATGGAGTACCTACTTTCTAGTTATGAAGTAAATATACCTAGAGTGTGGAAGAATTGAAATGTATAGAAAAACATAAAGAAGAAAAGTAAAATATTCCATAATAATACTATATAGCCCATATCATCATATTTTGTAGTATTTTCTTTCAAATTTGTTAAATTAATGAATATCTCTAGCATATTTGTAGTTACTCAAAATATCTGTTACACATTACACATTTACGCTTAATTAAGTGAACTCAATTTTAATCAAAGTGTAGTCACATGTTTAGAATATTTTGCTAGTTAAGAGAGGAGCCACATATTGGATATATTCAATGAAACTTGTGATCTGAGGAGATTAGACATCAAAATTATTTGATTCAAATTAAATAATGCCCAAATAAAAATTCCTTACATAAATACAAAATGCCAGATGTTTGAAGAAGCTGGTAATCCCTCAAAAAGCAAACATTAAGTTATGAAAAATCATTAAAGTTATCTTCTTGGGAATGATTTTGGATTTTCTTCTGTTAGGTTACATTAATAGCTGTTCTAGAAATGGTAATTATTACTCAAAGTAGATATTCATGATCCAATTTACTGTTTTAAATATGCATTTTAAATGTCTCAGATAACTGATGAGGTTCTTGTTGTTTATTTTGACTCTTGGTCTCTACTATATGGTCAGTATAGCACATATTAACAAATTAAGCAGGATGTCCAATGTCCACCTGTTTAAACAAGACTAAATTAATAATGCTCTTAAATGTATACATAAAACCCTAAGAAGTTGGAGGAAGGAAAATGCAGGGGGATATTTCTAAACATCATATATATTTTGTTATTTGTGTTAATTATATCAATAATTATCTCTATTCCTTTTCAATGGGACTTCAAGCTCCTCCTACCACTAGGTGGAGAACTTTTGCCAAGTCCAGATCTGATTTACCTCTTTGAATTGCTTGGTCTGATAAAACACAGGAACCTGAGCCTCACAAGTCTTCCTCAGATTTTACTCTGTTGGAATTTGAACAAACTCAAGCTTGGCATCAGACTTTGTTTAGTAGAGACAACTTCCTCTGGTTAATGAGATGGTCTAGCCAAGATCAGCAAAGCTTCTTAGACAACTGGAGGCTAACTACAGTTGGAAAATGTATCTCCTGATATTAGCCTCACCTGTTTCTCAGCAGAACTACCAAAGGTAGTCTTTAAGACAAGTAGATGTTTATTGCTTTAGGCATTTAAAAAGTACTTATTTTTTTATTCTACACAATACCTAATAAAAGTATTTTATATAAAATGTTAGGCTAAAATTTTAATTATAGTTCATGTTTTATAATTGTGGTTTTTCTTCAGAAGCACAATTCGATGTCCAGAAAATATTTTTATGTGATACTAAAGATTCAGTAATAATTTTTATATATGATAAGGTTCTACAGTATTTTAAACATAACACAATTTATCTATTGTATGACAGTAAGTCACCAAGTTTCACTTTTAGATCTTTCCTACAAAGAACAATACATATTGACAAAAAATTCAAGAGATTGTTGGGAAAGATAGGAACTAGTCAGTAATAAGTCATATAAAATACCTGGAAATGAAAATCAATTCAAAGACATGGTGAATTGGCACCACAATGATTTCTAGGTTTTCTAAATCAGTGATGCTCAGTGGAGGAAGGGATGCAATTTTTCCCACCAGGGGATATTTAAGAATGTGCAGAGACATTTTTCATTTTTCAACTTGAGCAGAATGCTACTGGCCTCTTGTGGGTAGAGGCAAGGAAGGCTGCTAAAAGTCCTATAATACACAGAACAGTAAGGCAACCAGGTGGCAGGAAGAGAATATTTAAGAGGGAAATAAGTATTTGGGGTCTTTTGTTCTTCAATATAAATTTTAGAAACCATTTTT
Source organism: Glis glis (assembly GCA_004027185.1). Lineage (NCBI taxonomy): Eukaryota > Metazoa > Chordata > Mammalia > Rodentia > Gliridae > Glis > Glis glis. Next base: position 50,061 of record PVJS01004931.1, on the reverse strand, counting down.
TCATGCTCAGTGAAAAAATGTCATTGGTATTTTGATAGGAATGGTATTGAGTCTGTAGATTGCTTTTGGTAGGATGGCCATTTGGGGGTGGGAGGATACTGGGGATTGAACCAAGGGTGTGAGCTATGACCCCAGCTCTTTTAATTTTTTAAATTATTATTTAGAAACAGAGTCTCACTAAGTTACCGAGGGTCTTGCTAAGTTGCGGAAGCTGGCCTCAAACCTGTGATTCTTCTGTCTCAGCCTGCCACGTTTTGGGATTAAAGGCAGGTACCACTATACCCAGCCAAAGATGGCCATTTTGACGTGTATTCTGCCTATCCAAGATCACTGGAGGTCTTTTTATCTTCTAAGGTCTTCATTTTTTTTCTTTAGCATTCTATAATTTTCATTATAGAGATCTTTTACCTCCTTGGTTAGATTTATTCCTAAGTATTTTAGTTTGTTTTTTAGACTATTTTAAATGATACTGCTTTCTGAATTTCTTTTTTAGTGGATTTATAGTTGGTATACAGAAGGGCTATTGATTTTTGTAACTTGATTTTGTTTTGGCTACTTTGCTGAATTGGTGCATCAGCTCTAGAAATCTTCTGGTTGAGTTTTTTGGGTCTTCTAAGTATAGGATCATGTCATTTGCAAACAGAAATAATTGCATTTCTTCTTTCCACATTTGTATCCCTTTAATTTTCTTCTTTTGCTTACTTTCTCTGACTAAGATTTTAAGAACTATACAGAATAAGATTGGTGATTGTGGACATCTGTCTTGTTCCTGATTTTAGAGAAAATACTTTCAGTTTTTCTCTATTCAGCATAATGTTGGCTTTAGGTTTATGATATTGCCTTTACAATGTCGAGGTAAATTTTTTCTATCCCTATTTTTTCAGTCTTTTAACATGAATGGATGTTAGATTTTGTCAAATGTGTTTTCTGCATCTATTGAGGTGATAACCATGCTAGAGACATCACAGTACCTGATTTCAAATTATACTACAGTGCTATAGTAACAAAAACAGCATGGTGTTGGCTCAAAAACCGACATGTAAAGCATTACAATAGAATAAAAGATGCAGGGATAAATCTCCACATTCACAGCCAGTTGATTTTTTAAAAAGGTGCCAAAAGACACCCTTTTCAACAAATGGTATTGGGAAAACTGGATATCTATATGTAGAAAAATGAAATTAGATCCTTATCTTTCACCCTGCACAAAAACCAATTCAGGAAGGATCAAAGACCTAGAAATTAGATCAGAAACTTTACAATTACTAGAAGAAATCATAGGACCAACACTCTAACCTATAGGCACTGATGAAGACTTCATTAACATCCCTAAAGCTCAGGAAATAAACTAAGAATCAATAAATGGGATAATATCAAGTTACACAAGCTTCTGCACAGCAAAACAATCAGGAGTCTGAAAAGAGAGCCTTCAGAATGGGAGAAAATCTTTTCCAGCTACTCCTCTGATAGAGGACTAACATCTAGAATAAGAAAGAACTCCAAAAACTTAACACCAATAAAACAAATAACCCGATTAAAAAATAGATATTCTTTGGGCATGGTGGCACATGCCTGTAATCCCAGTACTTGGGAGGCTAAGACAGGAGGATCGCAGGTTCGAGGATAGCCTCAGCAAGTAGTGAAGCTCTCAGCAACTTAGCAACACCCTGTTTCAAAATAAAAATAAAATAGGTAGAGTGCCCCTGTGTTCAATTCCCAGTACCACAAAAAATAAAAAATAAATAAATACAAATGGCCAATAAATATATTTTTAAATGGTCAACACCATTAGCAATCAGGGAAATGCAAATCAAAATGACACTGAGAGTCCATCTAACTCCAGTTAGAATGGCAATCATCAAGAATACAAACAATAATAAATGCTGGTGAGGATATGGAGAAATAGAAATTCTAATACACTGTTAGTGGCATTGTAAATGAGTACAATCACTCTGGAGATTAGTATGAATGTTCCTCAAAAAAAAACTAGGAATAAGGCCGGGCGTGGTGGCGCACGCTTGTAATCCCAGTACTTTGGGAGGCGGAGACCGGAGGATCTGGGTTCGCGGCCAGCCTCAGCTCTCTCTCTCCCTGTCTCTCTCTCTCTCTACCTAGTGAGGCCCTCCGCAACTTCGTGAGACCTGGTTTCAAAATAAAGCATAAAAAAATAGGGCTGGGGGAGTAGCCCGGAGGTAGAATGCCCCTGGGTTCAACCCCCGGTACTGCAAAAAAAAAAAAACTAGGAATAGAACACATAATAGAACACATATGACCCACCTATACCATTCCTCCGTATCTTTCCAAAAGAAAGTTAGAATACTACAGAGATACATACATATTCACATGTATAGTAGCACAATTCACTATAGCCAAATTATGGAACCAACATAGGTGTCCATCCACACATGAATGGATAAAGAAAATGTGGCATATACACACAATGGAAATTTATTCAGCCATAAAAAAGAACAAAATTGCCTGTAATCCCAGTACTTGGGAAGTTGACACAGGGTGGTCACAGATTCAAGGCTAGCACATGGTAATTTAGGGAGACCCTATTTCAAAAATTTAAAAAATAGTAATAAAATAAGGCTGGGGGTGTAGTTCAAAAATTGAATGGTGCTGGGTTCAATAGCCAGTACCAAAAATAAATAAATAAATTTATGTAATTTGCAAGAAAATGGATGGAACTAGAGAGTATTATAAGTGAGATCAACCAGTCTCAGAAAGTCAAGGGTCACATGTTTTCTCTCATATGTGGAAGCTAGACAGAAAATAGGAAACAGAGGGACTTCAGCTAAATGAGAAGACAGACCAATAGAACAGTGGAAGGGGTTTGAAGGAGGGAGGTGGGGATGGGAAAAAACAAATCTTGAGGAAGGAAACAGTTCAAATAATGTTATGTCCATAAATTAAGGTATCACTACCCATCTCACTAACATGTACAGGGAGGGTGGATGGTGGGAAGCAGGGTGAGATAAGAAGACAAATACAGCAAGTGATGTGTGCATGTATGAATTTACCACTTGGAATTTCACTATGATGTATAATTACAATGCACCCACAAGAGTTTAAATAAAATTAAAAAGAGGGAAATGAGTAGGTCATGAAGGGGCTTTTTGTGCAAGCCCCTTATAAGGATTTTGTTTTGCATTTGCAGTAAGAATGAGAACAGTTGGAGAGTACTGAGAAGAAGGATAGCATGAAATAACATCATTTTGTCAGTTCTGTTGAGAACAGATCACCAGCAAGACATACCAGTCAAGAGGAAATTTCAGTTTTCCAGGTCAAAGATGATGGTGATTTGGATCAGCGTAGAATAAGCAGAATTAGAGAACGATAATCAGTTATTTTTAAATGTAGAGTTAATAAGATTTCCTATCATATTAGATGTGATGTGATAGAAAACAGTAATTAAGAATGACTGAATCCATAAAATTTAAAAAGTAATTATTTGAAACACAATAAACTGAATTGAATGCAACATAAGAGTTCCTTTTTTTTCCCAATGCATATTCATGTTGCAGTTATACATAGGAGTCCCTGTGAAATTAGTATAAGTACAGCCAGAAGCTGAGAAGTTCTTGCAGAATTTACTTTAGTCTCAGATTAGGGAATTTCTTTCTATAATCCTTTAGGAAGGCTGGCAATATATCGATGGTAAATTTAACCACAGACTTGAAAAACTCATCAATAAACACCAAATGGTAATTTCTACTGGAAATCTGGAAGCAGTGGAGTAATTAATTTTCCTTATCCACATATTTTATCTGAATCAGTTTCTCTAACCTTGGGGTGGATTCCTGAGAACAGCACACTCCCATGTCACCCACTATTCTGCACACCCAGTGAATATACTTACCATATTATAGCTCAGTGCTCCACCTTTACACTCACATGCATTCTCTAATTGCATGGTTCTACTTGTTGATATGATAACATTGATACTTCCAGGACAGCAGAGACCACCTTCTTGTTCTCTGACCTGAGACCATCTGACTGCTCTCACTGTGACAGTTGCTGTGTTGTGTCCTGGACCCACATAGGCATTTTATTCAACTGCTCCATCATGACACAATCTGCTTTCTGATGAAAGCCAAGCTTTCATTTATCAAGTGGCAGTTCAGATGATACACATGACTGTATTGAATGACATCAATCAGGAAAACATCAGAAATAGAAGAAAGTATGTCTTTTAAGAAAGGTTGTTATTGTGGAGCAAGGAAGAAAGCATTGTGGATATTAACAAGAAATTTACAATAATATGGCATAGAGAGTTCAGATTTACTTTGAAATTTTCCTAGAATTTATATGTAGAAAGTAAGCAAACATTTCTATGTTGTCCATTTAAGCACGTCAGCTACAAGCCACTAATTTTAAGTCAAGATGAATGAGAGACTATCAAAGTTAAGTGACTTAGAACCCATTTATATTTTGTAGGACTACTTAGCCTTGTTCAAGGGTAGAATCTTCCACTCTTTATTATAATAGGTACCACAAAAATGCAGAGAATCCACACAGGCTTACTTCATGGCACTGGCTCTATCTCAAAAAGCAAATTCTGATGTACAACTAGTTTCACAAACCCAAAACAAACAGTATAAACACCACACACTTTAAAGACATATGAGTACTGTATCTCTTTAAAATACAAATGGCTGACTTATTAAGTAAATCTGAAACAAAATTAAAAAGTGAAAATTTTTTATTCTAAGAACACTATTAATTTGATAGCAGTCAGAGAAATTTTCTGAATAAGGGCCCCATTTTCTATATTTGTAACCCCCGATTGACCTGAGCTTTGAGCCAATGAAAATAAGCAAAGACTTCAGTAATGGTTCTCTGACAGAAATCAAGTGTGGTGCTAAATTAAGTACAGTTTCTCCCAAGTGCGATAAAAAGAAGACAGGTAATTTAAAGATTAATAGAAGATGAATGAACATTTTCATTATCTCAAGTAATGATTTTCCATTTTTTGTTTTTATATTTCAAATTCCTTATATCTATATCTCTATTGAGTTTTCTACTCTTGAAAATAAGTTTAATCATTCAAAACATATTGAATAATCTTAATTTAGTATTGTCTTCATCATACTAAATTCATTTAGAAATTTAGAGATTTTTATGACTTCTATATGATATTTGAATATCATATTATATGTTAAGATAATAATTATTAAAATAACTATCATATTTCTCAGGTCAAGTTTTTACTAGCTATTTAAGCATATTATCTCAAGTAATTACTTAGAAAAATCAAAGTGTTTACATTATAAAAAATATCACACAATCACATTAACCTATCATTGAATGTTTAATACACACAAAATCTTGTATACAATATGATCATTTTTGAAGTCCATTCAAAAAATTTTATTACTAAAATTACTAAATGGACACTTTACGTAGCCATCATCTCACTTTTGAGTTGAATGAAGACAAACAGTACACCTATCAATGGATAGGCACATCAACCACATAGACTTCACTAACAATGTTATAACTACAGAAAGATGTAATTTAAGACATGCTATATGGAGATAGATGCAATTTTAAAATACTTTGAAGCAGTTATGAAAGAAAAAAATATTTTTTGGTACTGGAGATTGAACCCGGAGCAGTTCTACCTTCAAGCTACACCTCCAACCCTTTTTATAAAGTTACTTTTTATTTTGAAATAGGGTCTCTCTAAGTTTCTGAGCCTGGCCTTGAACCTGCAATCCTCCTCTCTCAGCCTCCCAAGTACTGAAATTTCAGGCATGTGCCACCATGTCTGGCTAAGAAAAAAAAAACTTTTTACATATGTAAATAATGACTAGAAAGAAGACTGACTGAGTTTGTTGCCTTCTAACAGAACATCATCCTTGTGGCCACTGCGACAGTAACAGCACAGAGGTCCGTGTTTGCTTCCTCTTGATGGCTGCACATACACGTAATGGTGTTTTACACACCCAGATTTCGTTAACTGGAAATTATGCATGTGCATGCTCATTCTTAAGTATTCATAAAAATATTAAGTTTTCATCTTCTAATGTATTTTGAAAAGAGGAAGATGAAGTTCTGATTTATCCAATTTTCCTGTGCAAAAGGAATGTGATGCAGTTGTTATTTGCCATCCTTCTTTCAGTAGATGAGCAAGAATTTGATCAGTGTTAAAAGAAAATTATCAGTTCAGCTTGAACCCTATGAAGAATAAAGGAATTGGAAATTATTGAAATTGCTCTCATGAAGAGTGGTACCTGTTGGGAATATGGGGTAACAGAGGGGGCACAGCTCTACAGCAGGAGCAGGTTTTATTTAGGGATAAAATCTGGGAGGAGGCAGCTGACAGGGAGAGAGAGTCCACGAGAGTCAGGAGCTCCTTCCTTACAGACTAGGGGCCTTTTATGGAGCATTAGGAGGGAAGGAGAGCAAACGGTCACATAGTCCTCTGATTGGTGGTTTTAACTGCAGGCCAGGACAGGTAGATTTATGGGGCTGGGGGGAGGGGTGGTCAGGAGCATTTTCCCGCCCCTGCTGGAGTTCTTTTGTTCTCAACCTCCTCACAGTCAGACCTCACAGTGCCCACAGTACCCGCCTGTCACACGTGACAAACCTTCACAGTTTCCCAGGTCTCCTACCCGAGTGTTCTACCATCAACAGCCATTTCCCTGGCTGCCTCCTTCCCATTCCCAGCCTGGATTTTTCTCCTTAGCACTTACCACTATCTGACATCTGTTTACATATTATATTTACTATCTCTCCCCTACCACTTGTGTTAGACTCTACAAGAGCAGGTTCATTATCTGTTCATTTTTAAATCTCCTGGAACTCTGCCTCACATACTGTTTAACCAATACTTCCAAAAGGCTCACTGCTCACTCTGCTAATGTTCCTCTCTTATAGTTTATCCCTCGTAAGTCATTCCCATCCATATACAATATAAGTTACTCCCATGTAAAGTTTAATATGCTCCCACATAGTGAAGCGTGGTGGCGCATGCCTGTTATCCCAAGTAGATGGCTGAGACAGGAGGACTGCAGGTTCAAGTCCACCCTCAGCAACTTAGAGAGACCCTCATCAATTGAGTGAGACCTTGTTTCAAAATACAAATTAAAAAGGGCTGGGGTATCACTCAGAGGTAGAGTGCCCTGGGTTCAATCCCCAGTACCAAATATATATATTCCCACTTTCTGATCTTACCTCCTTCTAGATCCACTTCCTCATTTCTCTATTTCCCTATTCAATAAAGTTCTTAGATTTGTCTACAATTCACTTCTCTATCTTCTCAGGTAATTCCTATTTTAATAGCCAGTTTTGATAGCCTAGACTACTTTAATGGTTTTATAAGTTTATTTCAAACCCTGGATCCTTCGTATACTAGTTACTCACAGAAGCCATAGTGGGCCTGATACTCTCTTAAAACAGAAGTCATTTTTCTGAATTTTAAATCTCACTCAAAATAAAAGCAAACCATCATCTCTTTCATGCCTTAAAAGGTAGTACACATTTCTTCTTTTTTTTCCGATATTGAGGATTGAACCCAGGGGCATTCTACCTCTGAGCTACACCCCCAGACCTATTTTTTTAATCTTTATTTTGAAACAGGGTCTAAGTTGCAGAGGGCCTCACTAAGTAGCTGAGGCTGGCTGTGAACCCGGATCCTCCGGTCTCAGCCTCCCAAGTACTGGGATTACAAGTGTGCACCACCATGCCCGGCTAAAGGTAGTACACATTTCTGTCACCTAGTTATCCCCGTGATTACTCCTTTCTAGGCTTATTGGCCTCATTTACAATTTTTCAGACAAACCAAGCTTCCTTTTCACCCCAAAGTCCATGAATATTCTTTTCCCTGTGCCAAGTTGATACTCCCATGACTCAGTCTTTCATTGCATTCAGGAATATGCTCACATACTACCATGTCAAAAGATTTTCCCTGAACACCTGAAACATAACATCTTCCTCCATATACACTTTTTGTTTTTCTTTATTCTGATTTAATTTTTCTTCATACCACCTATTACTGATTTGTTTAGTCTCTGTATTCCTTTACTTGAATACTAGATTATAAAATCCATGAAAACATACCATCATCCCTTTCTCCTCCTTATCCCTCTCTCTCCCTCTCTCCCTCTCTCCCTCTCTCCTTCTCTCCCTCTCTCCCTCTCTCCTTCTCTCCTTCTCTCCTCTCTCCCTCTCTCTCCTTTTTCATGGTAAGTACTCAACAATTAATTATCGGATAAACAAAAGGCTAAAAAAGAATTCTCTCTGCTAAATCTTCTTTAAGAAATCAATGGACATAAATGCACAACCCAAAGACACTTAAACACATTGATTTGTGTTCCTAGAGTCTCCTTCCTTATCTATGTCCTCTCCTTGTTTATCTTTTTGTTTTTTAAAGATTGAATTATACTTTAGGTTTGGCCTTCTTACATTCTTGTTTTTTTTTTTTTTTACTTAGGATTTCTCTTTGATCTCACTCTGCTGATTTCACTCACACCTTGCTGGCAAATCCTTCTCAATCTCTTTTTCACATTCCTCTCTGGCTGCATGAAGAGTGAACATAATTTTCTTAGGCATCCTCTTCTATTCAGTTCCTTATTATGTTTCCCACCAATCTCTGAACAATATTCTCAGCCCAGAGCTCTCCTCTGACTCCACACCTCTGCTTCCAAGTCTCAGATATTTCTACTTTAGTTTTTTCAGGTTGCTTAAAATTAAACAAAGACCACAATCACAACCCAACTCCCCAAAATACCTCCGTTTCTCCTCCAGTGTTTAAAATCCTAATAAACAGAATCGATCTAAGTGACAAAATTAGAACCTACAAATCTTCCAATTTATTTTTGCCTCCTAAAAGTAAATCTTCCAATTTACTTTTCTCCCATACTCTTTTTAATAGAACATGACATCCTCTCAATATATTACTATGTGACCTCCAATATAAACATGACACAGCCCCTCCTCCTCTCTCCAAATTGTTTGTACTTCTGCAACCAGAGTGGCTCACATTTTTCTCATAATAAAGGACAAAATATTTAATATGGCCTACAGTAATTTGTGTGGTAAGGGGCCCATCCAGTGTTGGAATTCCTAGCAGCTAGCATGTTCTCAAGAAACTATAAAGCATTAGTACCAAAAATAATATTTTGAAGTTTCATATTTTTAAAAGAATGTATCAAACTAGTCTATTAAAGAAAATTAAAACTTTCTTAATGTTCTTCTACTTATGGATTGGTATATTTTGTATTTATATTTGAGAAGATTACATATTTCAATACTTCAAAAACTTAAGCTCCCTGATTGTCTTAATCCATCTATGTCTCCATTCTTATTTTCTTTCCTTTGTCCCTATCTAACTGCACTGGTGTTCTTTCCCTACCAAGCAGCCACACATGCAAAGTTTACCTGCATCTTTCTCTCTTCCAAAGTCCTTTTTCTCTTCCAGCTCCTTTTGTTAATTAGCTAGTAAAGGACCTCAGTCATCATCTATCACCTAATCTCCAAAGACTGATTCAAGTTCCCCTCTAAAATACTCTCAATGCACATGGCATATATCTGGGTCTGCAATTACACAGTTGGTTCTTTAATAATTTAATTGACTTCACTTTCATTGATCAGGTTTTAAGGCCCATGAAAGCGTGTCACTGTCGTTGGCATTCCACATTTGTTGTACAATCCAACGGCTTTGCTACTACTTCTCCAGTTGTAGATTCTTTTAAACTTTTAAGGTTAACTACTGAGTTAATTAAACCTTTCTTTGTCCTCTGTCAATATGCTAACACCGGTAATGCTCTGCCTCCTTGAACATTGCTGAATTCTCTAGGGCATAATTTATTCCTGCTCTGCCAGCTAAAATACAGATTCTATGACCTTCTCTTTCCCCTGGTGACTTGGACGTTTATTTAGTCACTTATAGTTATTTAAGTGTCAGATTATATTATTCTTTATATTTGCCCCATAGGACACTGCCAAAGATACCTCGGGATCACATATCTAAAGGAATGGCAGCAGCATTTAGGAATCATGAGAAAGGTAAATGGAAAGTGCATTCCAAGAATCTCATTTCCATTTCTATTACTAAACCATTTCTAATGTAAAACAAAATGGCCTCTTAAACTAGATTTCTGTCTCAGTGAAAATTCATTTTTATTATAAAATGAAATACCTTCTTTTTTAAAAAATATGGAAAAGAACTATTGTACATATGTCTCTCTAATATACCATAATGTGTTTGCACCCTTAATCATCAAGTACATTTATTATGGAATATAAAAGTAGCATATAAAGCAAAAAGAAAGTGTAATAAAATCTAATTTTATCATTCAAATCATCTTAAAATTCAAAAATAAATAATTTGGTAATACATACAGGATATACAATTAAACTTGTTTCTTATTATTGCTGAATTATGTAATAGCATATCAATATAATGTGGTAATACCAAAACAGTCTAGGGTAAACCTTTAAGTGTATTTATCAGTATATTAAGAGTAATTGCTAAGAATTTTCTCTTTATAAAGACAGGTAATAGAAAAAAATTATCTGTGAAAATAGATGTATTTTATAACAACTTTTTAGGAAATTAGCAAGACCTCCGAGGGATCTCTCTAATCACATGGTCCCTCCCCATCATGTTACACACGGAGAAGGGCGCCCTTGGGAGGTGAAGAGATCACACCGTCTCCAGTCAGGGGTCTCTAATGCTGAGGGAGGACAGATGGTCGTGCAAGTGCAGTAATAAGAACCACTGCTGCCTGGCTCTAGAATTCAGTAGCTCAAAGACTGAAAACCATTCAGAACTGACCTCACACTACATCTAAGTATTATATTAGCTCCCACTAGAATGGTACAAATAAAAATAATTTTTTTTAAAGAAAGTGTTCATGTGTATTTACTAATAAAGTTTCAATTACACTACTGAGTTTTCAAGAAAATAACATAACTATTATTTACAAGTTTGTAGGACTGCTATATAGCCTAAAGAATAATATCTTTAAGGAAATAAATAATTCCTTCATTTAAAAATTAAGAAATTAGGGATTAGCTTCTAAAAGCCACTTTTGTAATTTATATAACAAATGCATATGTAATTTATTTTACAAACACAGAAAAGTATAACTATGACTTTCTGACTCATTCAGAACAATTATTTATTATTATTATTATTATTATTATTATTATTATGGAAATTGAACCCAGGGGCATTCTACCTCTGAGCTACTCCCCCAGCCCTTTTCATCTTATAAATTTTGAAACAAGAGTTTCACTAAGTTACTGAGGGTCTGCTAAGTTGCTGAGGCTGGCCTCTAACCTGTGATTCTCTTATCTCAGCCTCCCAAGTACTCAGACTACAGACATGCACCACCATGCCCAGCTCAGGACTTACTTCAGGAAGGAAATGAGGCTCCCCAAAATTAAATTATAGGTCAAAAATTGCTCTGCTAGAAAGCAGCATACCAAGTAAGAAAACCCAGAATGCCTTAAGTGACTAGTGTGCTTTGTATTATGCAGTGCGTCATCACCAATATATAGAAGTTCCACAGAAACTCTTGGAGGAGAAATGTGATGGACAACCTCTAGATAGCTCCCAATAATTCTGGCCTCTTGGTATCCATACATTTTCCTCTTTGTTCCCCTGGTATGTGAGATGGGGGCCAGCGCTTCTTTTATAGTGACTAGAATACTGCTGAAGTATGGGATGCCACTTTCGATATTATGTTATGAAAAGATTATGTTTTTGATCTGGAGTTGTCCTTCCCCAATCACTCTCCAGCTTATTCACTGAAGCCCACTGATATGTTGTGAGCTCTTCTGTGCAGATGCTAACCTGGCAAGTCGCTGATGGAGGGTTCGGCCCATAGCCAGGGAGCAACTGAGGTTCTCAGGTTTACAATCTACTAAATACCAGTTACTTCCAAGAGCAACACAGGTAAACTCCTACTTCAACTGCAGAATATGCCAAACAACAGCTTGCCTGAAATTACTGGGAGACCCTAATATGGAGGCAGCCTGCAAAGCTGAGCCCACATTCCTAATTCATTAAAATAATGAAACGATGTCCATTGTTTTATGCAACTAAGTTATGAGGTAGTTAATTATATGGCAATAGAAAACTAATATAAGAACTTAACTTGATTCCATACAAATTTGAAATGGATACTTATGAATATTTTAATTAATACCACAACATATATTGCTACTGTACAATTCAGAAAAATGTGCCTATTTGTATTTTTAAAGGCTATCAAAAAGGAGACACTGCTGATATTTACAGGTAAGTCAGAATATTGCCAGGAGAGAGTGTGTGTGTGTGTGTGTGTGTGTGTGCGTGCGTGTGTGTGTGTGTTTGTTTATCTTCTAGTTAACAGTCACAAAGTTTTGACGGACAAACATGATGGGGCTTAAGTTTGTCAGCATTCGAAAATGTTAGTTTTTTATTAGTAACAATGACTATTTCATGACTTGATATAAATGCACTATTAACCTAACACAGCATGTGATTTGTTATTCTCTTTCATACAAAAAGTGGGAAAAAGAAAGCGAACAAAATATGAGAAAGTAAATCTTTATTTTACCATAAAGGCAACAATGCTTGAAAGACTTAGTTCCACTCTGAACTACATTATGATGTAAGACCACACTACACCAGTAAAAGAGAATCAGAGGAACCCACCAACTCATTAAATCTTGAATGGCTAAGCTGGATACAATATAATAGAAATGTGGAAGGCCAGGTTCATAGGAGGTAAGCAAATCTTGAAGATTGCTGCTATACTACAGACAAGAGTCAATTCTTATGGGCCCAATGACTAGCAAAATTTGGGGTCTCAATATAAATATTTCACTGATCTGATGACTTGTGAAATCATACCAGTGGCGATAAATACATGTGCAGTTTGCAGTAATTCAGGCATTCAAAAACATGTATAGGAGTGAAAATTACAATGACAGAAGAGTTGCCTAGCTTTGTAAGTACCATTGATAATCCAGAGGCATAATGATAATCCAAGGTGTGAGAGACAGTGTGATGACAGAGAAGTGTGCATGACAAAGGGGCCTTTTGGTCAACTTAGAAGGAGACAGTTGCCTTTTGTAGAGGGAGAGTTGTGTGTGGTTGCTGAGCAAAAGACTCAGGACCTGATAGTAAGAGTTGCAGATCTCTAGGCTCTAGCCTAGGGAGAATAATAGTTAACACTATTATGCTAACATTAGTTCCTTGGTAGAAAAAACATCTAGGATCATAAAATCTAGAAGGGGCATCTTATACAAGGTAAACAAATCTATCAGATAATTATGTTCCAAAGGATGATTCACCAGACATACTGTCCACCAAGGTCATCAGAAATGGACTGTGAAAGTCACACCAGTGTAGGTTCATTGGTCACTATGATGATAATAGAAGTGATCACAGATCTGGCCACTTTTATATTCATGGAATTGTGAGTCCTCAAATTAATAGAAGTCAGATTTTATATATAATCTCTAGAAGTCAGAGACCATGATTACTCTGATAAACAAGGTGTAAGGGGTACCCAAGGGGCCTTAACCTACAGAGAGAGCATGGGTACACATAGTGCAAGTCTACAAATATGTTGCTAAACATCTATAACTAGAAAACAGGGTAAGAAGAAGGAATCAAATACCAGGGGTTTGCTGCTCCAAAAGTCTTGATCACTTGCCCAGTTTCCAGACCTCAGCCAACACTTGCATCCAGAACCCACTAGCTAAAAAGGTTGACAGGTCCCTAGAAAAAAAGACCTTGTCACAGCTAGGGCAGTATGCTTTAATTATTTCCCCAGTTAATTCCCTAAAGGGAACTATTGCCATTACTTGAGTGACTGGAGAAAGGAGAATACTTAGAATGTTTAAGGGACTGAGTTTCATTGCAACCTGAAGACCCAAACTGTCTTTGTAGCTTCTCCTCCTCATTGGAGCTTAGGACAAAAATAAGAAATGGGTTTCTAGTCAAAACTTAGCTCAAAGAAAACTCAGTAGGTTTATAGACTCTCTCATAAATCATTTCTCCATTCCCAAAATACAATTTGATTTTATATACTTGTCACTTAGATGATCTGTACTGGGTTCTTGGCCAATGGGGTAAGTACTATCAGAGATGAAGTTCAAACAGACACCTCTGGAAATGTCTCAACCTCTGTCCAAGAGAGTAAGTTAAAAACAATATCACATCCCTACTGCCCTAAGGAAAGTATAGATTAGTGTCACTATTAAAGAATGCACAAGTGGTGACCATTCATGTCCCTATCACTTGTTATTCTAGCTTCTCTTCTACTCAGAACACAGGGACTTGCAGTCTCCCTTGACTTCAGTGAAGCTGACAGATGAGTGATCATTATTAAAGCAGATTAATAAACTATACATAGATACTAATTGAACTGGTAAATGCACTCCTTTTATTCCAGTTTAAAATATAATCAAAATTTTCATCCATGTAAGATGAAGAACATTCATTTACAGTTTCACAAAAGAGATATGTTAACTCTCCTACCCTAAATTATGAGGCAATCAGAAACAGATCTGAATTGCCTGGGTATCTTACAGAATATAATACGAGTCTATTACATGCTAATTGGTGGTGTCATGCTGATTAGATAAGACAAACATGGGGTGGCTACTATGCAAGGATCCCTAGGAAGACACATATGCACCAGAAGATAGGAGGGAAATTCTATGAAGATTATGGGACCTACTCTTTCACTGAAGCTTTCAAGAGTCAGGAGAATGCTAGAATATTTCCTGCTAAGTCAAAGATAAGTTGCTGCCTATTTCATACCCTACTATGTAGAAAGAAGTACCTCTTAGGTACCTCTGGATTACAACTAGGGATAGTAGATCTGAACCATACACAAAGTGGCTGGTGGAAGACTGTCAATATTGAATGGGTCTGAATGAGAAGAGGTCTCTGCAACAGATCTATATTGCAGGATAAGTGTCCCTACCACATGAGCTATACACATTCCAGATTCTCTTGATATTGGAAGTGTCTGTGTTAGCAAAATCTATAGAGAGAAACATATGATATACCAAAGTAGGTGAATCACAACATTGACTTACCGGTATCCTTGTACCAGTCTTATGTGCTTTTTGATAAACATGTACTTTATGTTATGTTTATGTTTTTTAGTTGTCTCTTATACATACAGGATGCTTGAGCATGGACATCATGTGCAAATGTGTGCAAAATTTCTGTTCTAAACTGGCTCTGTTGGACACATTAAGTCATAAAGTAGTTTGGGCTCTGAAGCAATTCGTAATAAAATGGAAACAATCTGTGAGAAGTAATGAGCAGGAACAGAGGGTTCAAGTAGCCTGCCTTAGCAGGTAGAACAGACCCATGTTCCTAATTCTAGTTGGATCAATGATAGAGAAAGCCTGGAGTACCTACAACAGACTTCAAAGGCATTGTTAGTGAGGAACTGTTACTGGAAATGGGAGGAAGCTAAGGTCCTTGTGACATAGAGGCAGAAAGCCTGGCAAAATTGCATCTTGTCCTTATGTTGAAGGCAGAACATATAAGTAATGAATGTGGTTGTCTAGCTAAGGAGATTTCCAAGCAAAATGTTGTCTGGCTTCTTTCTACTTGAAGAACAATATAAGAAGAGAAGCATAAATTGAGAGAGCTGTCAAATAAAAATGGGTTAAGACTTGACTATTTTGAAAATTCTCAACTTCTGCACAGAACAAAAGATGCTAAAATTGAGAAATGATGTCCAAGCATTAATAGAAAAAAGTGGAACAGAGATAAGACCCGTTCTAGAGAAAAAAAGTTGATAAAGTGAGTATACATTTTTTGAAAACCTTAGAAAGATCAAAAGGTCAGAGTATCCAGTCACACTGAGGATCTATTAAAGAGATAAAAGTGTGCCTCATGGAATGTGTCAATCTAACAATAGGAAGGATCTGTAGGAAAAAGATCCCGTTTCCCTTAACTCAGCCGGAGTCCCAGGTTGAAAAAAAAAAGCTTGTCTCAAAGAGCTCTGTAAATGTGACTCTCGCCTATTGGGATAAACCCCAGTGAACTCTGCAGAAAATCCACAAAGTTTTTAAGGGGAAAAAAAAACTGAAAACATGGAATGAAAGGGACAGAAAGCGCACAAAATGAAAAGAGGCTGTTGGACCATTAAAATTTCACAGTCAGAAAGCAGGCTGATAAAACCACTCAGCTGCAAACACATGATGCCTTTCATCAAAAGGAAAGATGACTCAGAGGGCAGAACCAAGGGACAAGGAGAATTATTCCCAAGCCTTAAAAACCTAATTAAGGAATATCCAACTCTTGCCCAAGTGTATTTCAGAACTCCAGTAGACCCGTAATTCTATTGTAGTTCTCTTGAGTTCTCCATTATTCTTTATTTATTTATTCATTTTTGGTATTGGGAATTGAACCCAGGGGAACTACACTCCCATCCCTATTTTAGTTTTTTACTTTGAAGCAGGGTCTTGGTAAGTTGTCGAGGCTGGCCTCAAACCTCCCATCCTCCTGGCTCAGCCTCCCAGTACTGGGATTACAGACATGCACCACCACACTCAGTTGATGTTCTCCATTTTTTAAAAGGAACCTCTGTGCCGGGCGTGGTGGCGCACGCTTGTAATCCCAGTACTTTGGGAGGTGGAGACCGGAGGATCCGGGTTCGCGGCCAGCCTCAGCTCTCGCTCTCTCTCTCTCTCTCTCTCTCTCTCTACTTAGTGAGGCCCTCTGCAACTTCATGAGACCCGGTTTCAAAATAAAGTATAAAAAATAGGGCTGGGGGTGTAGCGCGGAGGTAGAACTGCCCCTGGGTTCAATCCCCAGTACCGAAAAAAAAAAAAAAAGAAAAATTAAAAAGGAACCCCTGTGGCTGGTTTCCTAGGCTTGTTCTGTTATTAGTTTTGGACGTTGAGGGGGAATAACTTCTCTCTCCAGTTTTACATATCTGTAAATCAAGAGAACGACACCAAAGGAGATATATCTACGCAGGGACCTGATTTAGATGGTGAGATTCTGAACTCTGAGAAGATGAGATGAGACTCTTGGAGACATGTGAGGAGGTAAATACATTTTTGCAGGTGGAAGGCTCATTATTAGGGGTCAGAGTGTGGACTTGTAGGGGACAGGTTCTGAATTGACATCAATTATATCTCTTCCTGATATTCACTCCATGAATAATCCTCTCTCCTGGGAGATAGGAAGAACTTCTGACTTGCTTCTAACAGAACACTGCCATAGGTAATGGGGTAACACTTCTGTGCTCACATTACTTACGATTTTTTCTTTTTTTGGCGGTACTGGGGATGGAACCCAGGGGCATTCTACCTCCAAGCTACACCCCCAGCACTATTTTTTAATCCTTTCTTTTGAAACAGGGTCTCACAAAGTTGCGGAGGGCCTCACTAAGTAGCTGAGGCTGGCTGTGAACCCAGATCCTCTGATTTCAGCCTCCTATGTACTGGGATTTACAAGCGTGTGCCATCACGCCCGACATTACTTATGATTTTAAGGTATCTTGCTTGTATCCTCTCTGCTGAATTTGATGAATCAAGCTGCTACGTTTTGAGCTGTCTTATGGAGAGGCTCAGGTGAGAAGAAAAGGGGATCTCCATTCAGTGGCCAACAAGAACGTGGGCTATTCAGGCATTCAAACCACAAAGAATTGAATTCTCCTCTCACCAATGCTTGGAAGTGGAAATTTCCTCACCTGAGCCTTGAGATGAGGCAGCAGCCCAGACTGACACTTTCCGTGTAGCCTTGTGCAACCTGAAGCAAATGTCTTGCTGCAGGGGAGCCAGCTGAGTCATGCCCTAACTCCTGACCCCCAGAAACTGCAAAATAAAAAAATATTTTTTTCTGAGCCAAAATTTGGTATTGTTACATGGCAATTGATAATTAATACAATGGACTTTGATTTCATTTTTCTACTAACATTTACTCTTTAAAATATTAAAAATGAGGCTGGGCATGGCAGTGTACTTCTGTAATACCAATACTTGGGAGGCTGAGAGAGAAGCATCATAGGTTTGAGGCCAGATTCAGCAACTTAGTGAGACCCTCAGCAACTTAGCAAGAACCTGTTTCAAAAAAAAAGTCTGGGGTTATAACTGAAGGGTTGAATGTCACTGGGTTCAATCACCAATAGCAAAAAGAAAAAATTAAATTAAAATAAATTTTTACAAATTAAACTTTTTAGTCGGGTGTGGTGGCACATGCTTATAATCCCAGTACTTGGGAGGCTGCGACAGGAGGATTAGAGGTACACAACTAGTCTCAGTAACTTAGTGAGGCCCTCTATAACTTAGTGAGACCCGGTTTCAAAATTTAAAAAAAATAAAATAAAATAGGGCTGGGGTGTAGCTCAGAGGTAGAATGCCCCTGGGTTCAATCCCCAGTGCCACAAAAATAAATAAATAAATAAATAAATAAATAAATAAATAAATAAATAAATTTTTATATAAATATTGCATTTTGAAAAATGTTAAAAGGTTGTTATTTTTTAAATATGTGATGCTTATTTTGTCTTATGTAACATTAGGGGATAAATGAACAGAGAATTCTCTACTTTTTAGGCAGAGTTAGTGTCCTGGAAAATATTTGGTCTAATATACAAATTGTCTTTGAGGAGAATGTGTGAGTTCTGCTCCATGACCACCCCCCCAATAGTAATTTATTCAAAATAATCACATGTGTTTCTGAGTTAAAACTTAACCAAACTGCAACTCATTGAGCCAAAGCTGTGTTTTATTTTTTTTTTCTTGGTTGTTTTTTTTTTTTCTCTCCATACTCCTTTGGATGAGGAAGTCTGGATTGCCTGTGACATAAAAATGAGACTGAGATGTGCAGTAGAGGATTACATGGCTCATCCATAAATAAAGGTGATGCACAAACAGCTATCTTTGTAGTTTTGGTATACTTTAGATAGGAGACCCTAAATATATATTTATGGAATATGAATAAGCTGGAGGAAATTGAATGGATATATAACCCATCAGCACATGTATTTACAGCAGCCATACCAAGGATTTTGCTGGGAAGTATCTTTAGCTGATTAAAGTCTTTAGTAGGTCTCTTCATAAAGCATCAGATATAAACAAAAATTCCAATTAAAGACAAATACCTGTTTAAGACAAATCTCATAATGGCCCTTTTTAAACAACATACTAAACACCTTTCATAAAAAATGCTTCAAATGCCATTCTGTTACCATGTGGGACCTTTAATGCGCATTGTATTTGAGCCACTTACCTATATTGCAATGACTTTCCCTCAGGATTCAGGCTTTTGGACTGTGATAAAGATGCCCTTTATACTCATTCATAATAAGGCATTTGTGAATAAATGTTTTATCCCTTCCAGTACAGGAAACTATTCTAAGAGAAGATTAGCCAGAGAAGTGAATGTTCAAAATATAGCCAGGCACGGTGGCACATGCCTGTAATCCCAATACTTGGGAGGCTGAGATAGGAGGATTGCAGGTTCAAGTCCAGCCTCAGCAATTTAGATAGACACTGTTTCAAAATAAAAAATAGAAAATCGGCCTGAGGGTATAGCTTAGAAGCAGAATGTCCCTGGGTGCAATCCCTAGTACCAAAAATCAATCAATCAATCAATAATAAACATAGTTAACTAACTTAAAAATTGAAGGGAGGAGATTTGGATATTTACCTATCCAGTCACACATTCATATCCTATTTTGTGTAAGGAATGAGAATTGAAAAATACAATAAAGAATATTCTTGAAACTTCTCCTCCAGAATTTAAATTTTGAGAGAAATGAGATTGGGACCATAAAATAAATCCAAACATCAAAACATAGCAATATTTGCTGGGCGTGGTGGTATACGCTTGTAATCCCAGTACTTGGGAGGCTGAGACAGGAGGACTGCAGGTTCGAAGCCAGCCTCAGCAATTTAGCAAGGCTCTCAGCAACCTAGTGAGACCGTTTCCAAATAAGAAATAAAATTGGGTTAGGGGTGTAGCTTGGAAGTAGAATGCCTCTGAGTTCAATCTCCAGTACCAAAAAAAAAAGAACAAATCAGCATAAAGGAGAGGCCATCATTGCCTGGGTCATGGGTGCATTCCATGTGCAGGCAAGTTGGTATCTGCTCGGATGGAGAGAGGAGTTGCAGAGGGTCAGACACGTGGTGCCAGATGAACGTTCACTAGATATTCATCTGAACTGTAACAGCCACAACACAGGCCAAGTGGGAGAAAATAGTCACAGCGATAATGAGGAATGGGCTGCTAGAAAATTGTGGCTGTCATACTTAGAATCTGTTTCATCTGGAAAGTGAAGACAAGTTGCTAGAAATCTCATTAGGTACCATTATTTAATTAGAGACTGTTATCTTCTTCTTTGATACTTTATTCCAGAATTGAAGTATCAATTATTTAATGATTTCCATTTAATATATCTTATTACAGGAAACTTTATCTAGGATTTGTACCCTCCTTGCATTTTGTATTAATACAAAGCACACAGTTCTTGCAACTAATGCTATAGCAAAATGATATGTTAAAATAATAATACATTATCCATAATGCAGCAAAAGGTTTTTTACTCACGCCCCTGGCTTTTCCTTTTCTTTGAAATAATAGCTGCCTATTTTGCTGTTGTATGCATCTGCCCCTTTCTGTCTTGCTCACAGAAGGTTGCAAGGAACAGATTTGGTCATTTTATATTGTCAGTGAGGTCACCAAGCCTCTCCCTGTGTGGACTATTTGATATTCCAGGAAATATTACCCGGGTTAAAAGGTAAACGTACAACCAATAAGCAACAGGGAGAAGCTACCGAACACTGTGGTCTCAAATCATGTGCTACATAACACATTTATAGGTGAGCTAGACAAAGGGCTTCCAGTTGCTGCAGTCAAGGGGAAAAGGGGCATAAATTTGAATATAAGAAATATCACAAGGAGTAAAAGAGAAATATTATTTTAAAACTAGCAATCATGCTCTAGACTTGAGATAATTCAGTTTGTTATCAGATTAAATAGAAAAAAAGTTATTAGGGAAGAAAACTAAATGATGTATTTCTCATCCTGTTATTATTCCGATATATCACCTATATGTTCACATATGTTCACATATATTGCACTTATAATACCTAGGCGGAACTGGAGTGAATATTAGTTAGTGCCTAATGGTCCCAAATGCATATGTGTATAAGAGTATTTTTGTCATTGAAATAACATTAATTTCTCCACTTGAGAAGCACTAATTAAAGAATGTAAGAATTTTCAGAACAAAGGAGATCTTATGGACATTATAGTTTAAGACCTTCATTTTACAGATAAAAACACTGGAGTCCAGAAAATGTAAAGGATTTGTAATAGAGAGCATTGGTAACCTGGATTTTAGTTCAGTGATATTGACTGGCAGTTAAATCTAATTAAGAACTGAAAAAGGTGTCATTGTATGTTCTTAAAGGCTAGTGTGTTTAGAATATCACTCTTAGGTGAAATAGAATTTTATATTAAGCCACACAGTTGACGTTTTTCATTTCTGCCTGCTCCAGTTATTACGAATCTTTTCTTCCTTTTGGAATATTCCCACATTATGCATTCTTCATTGCCAGGGACTATGCCCACACTGACCTGAGGATATAAGCACTGGCCTAGGTTCCCTTATTCATAGTTATGAAAGACTTGAATGTGGAAGTGAGCAAAGCGAAAAATTTCCCACAATTTACCATCTGTTAGTACATTATTGAAGGCACCAATCTTTTAAGGGTAGATGTTGCAGAATCCCTGTTTAAAAACTGCCAAGCACTATTGTAGTGTTTTTCTAGAGGAATTCTGAGGTTGTGATTGGATGTTATTGTCAGTGTTCTGCCTCTAAGGCCTTCTCAAGTTTCCCTGAGATCTGTTTTGTTTTGTTTTGTTTTTGGTGTGTGTGTGTGTGTGTGTGTGTGTGTGTGTGTGTGTGTGTGTGACTAAGATCAGTGAATCATATAATGAGTACTTTTTTTTTCAATTTCTGCTATGAGACAACTGTGCCACACACTATGGAGAATATAAGATGTAGATAGTTCATGGCTCCTGGGAGCATACTGTTTACTAAAATATATGCTACATAAATTACTAGTAATTAGAAATGTGTTGTAATAATTGAGAAAAGCAAAAATAAAATTTGTAAAAATATATAAAAGGGAAAGTATGATAACATTAGTGGTGTCTCTTACAATTATCTGAAATTCTCATGAAGAGTACAGATTCCTGGGCTCCAGCACCAGAGACACTAATACTTACCTGTGTATTAGGTTCAGTATTTTGAGTTTTTATTAATATTCTAGGTAATTCAATGAAGTTGGTCATTATATACCAGGTTATGGAGCAATAAAACCAACTTCCAAGTCTTAATGGTGGTTTTATTCTGTTTAAAGATATTTTTCTTTTATGTTACAAACCAAGTGCAAATCAGAGGAATGCCACTGCTCTACGTGAATGTCATTCTCACTCCTGGGCTAATATTGAAGGGACAGCCACTTCATGGAATGGCAGAGGTAATGAGAAGCAGCAAAATACAACCTGACTCTAACTTTTTCTGTCCATGTGTCTTTTTTGTTGTTGTTGTTAAATCAAGTCACATAACTGCTCTAATTCCAAGTAGGCAAGGATATGGAATACTATAATTTCTCCAAAAAGAATGAAGAAAAAATAGGCAACATATTTATGAAATGCCCCTCTATAAAAGGGACTATTATATAAGCCTCCTAATTGATCTTTTTTGATTCTAAATTTCTCCACCAGAATCCATTCTGTAATCTATGGACTGAATAATCTAGGATCACTTTCTACTTTTGCAGAAAATTTCAAGTTTTTTTCTTCCATCATTTAATAAAATACAAAATTCTCAAAACAATATTTAATAAAATATAAAATTCTCAGAGCAATATTTTTTTATCAACTGGATCCTTCACATATTTCTTGCATGAAGCCTATGGTCTAAGTATTTGTACTACTCACTACTTCTCAGACATGATTCTTTTACTAACTCCCTTTCTTCACTTAAGCAATTTGGAAATCTGAATTCAGGATTAACCGGTATATATTAAATAGTGATTATTTATCTGTCAGATAAACTTCTTCTATAGTAATTATTTTGTCCTCACATCTACTCCTCAAAGTAATGAGTAGTTCTTGAATTTTTTTTTTTTTGCAGTACTGGGGAATGAACCCAGGGGCATTCTACCTCTGAGCTACACCCCCAGCCCTATTTTTTATTCTTTATTTTGAAACAGGGTCTCACTAAGTTGCTGAGGACCTCGTTAAGTAGCTGAGGTTAGCTGAGAATCTGGATCCTCCGGTCCGTTTCCCAAGTACTGGGATTACAAGCATGCGCCCCCACGCCTGGCTTGAATTTTAATTTCATATTGATTTTTAAAAATTTTTATTGATGTATTATAATTGTACATAATAGTGAAATTCATAGTGATACATTCATTCTTTGGAAACTAGAATACTTACCAATCTTCAGGTGAACATTATGAGCATTTCTGGACTCAATATAGTATTGCTTTTAAGTCATCCTCAGTGTAGCACTGTAAATAATATTTATTTAATAAATGTTGAATTTAATTGTTAAATAAATTTATAAAGCAGAACCTCAGCATGAAAACCGTGACATATTTCATCTGGGAAATAATTTTTGTGTTCTTTTAAATAATTATCTTATCATTTGGGGAACTGTTAAGGTACTGTTAGGTGCTCATCAACATTTTCCCAATATCAAATATGTAAGCTAGCAAATATGATTCTGAGTAGAAACATACACAGATGGTGGTCCTAATTTTCATTTTTATTCAGATTTCTGATTTCATTAGGGAGCAATATTATACTAAGGGTGCATTGAGCACAGTTCTAAGTTTGGTAAGTAGGACTCTCATCTGCAGCTTACTCGTATACATGTTCATTTGGGTTTCAAAGTAGTCCTCATCTGTGCCACCAACAAAAGGAGAAGACAGTGCAGTCAGCCGCCAGATGGGAAATTATTTCAAGTCAGCATCACATTCATTCATAACATTCGGGATATCACATAAAACAAAAGTGCCCACAGAGGATTTTATTTTACTGCCTAGAAGGAGCGCCTGTGTTTTTTAAGGATTGTGTTTTTCCCTTGGTGTATTTTAGGCTCACTTTCCCACTTAACAGCCTTCCCGTAGCTCATTCAAGGCACTTGCCATTCCCCCTTTGCTGGCACCTATTATTGAGGTTATCACTGGTAATAGCAGTTAGATTAATATATAATTCTCACATGTGCAATATAGCAAATGAGATAGACTCACAGTTTGAGGGTCATGCTGTTCTACAGTTGATGGTATGATTTATATTTTCTCCCTAAAGTGTGATATCTATATTTACAGAAGTAACACTGTTCAGTTTTTATTGAATAGAGCAGTTGTCCTATCAAGGAGACTTGGATGACATCTAGAATTCATAAAAATTTTTCTCTCTTAAGAAATACTGTAGCATTTTCCATTGCAGTGCCCTAAAACAAAGTGAATTAATAGTTATGGGTTTTATGTTATATAGATGAATTTATTTATAGACAGAAATTGTGCAACTATTAACCCAATTATGCTGTCTATAGCAGCATACATCAGAGATGAGCAATATTCATAATCAGGCCAAGAACAGCTGTGCTAGAATTAGAGCTAGAGCTGTGCTTATAGATGAGACAAAACAGGAAGAAATATACTGCAATTGAGAAATTCTCCCCCCACTTCATTTTTCTCCTATGAGAATCTCTCTTCATCTACATTAAAACTATCTCTTCTTTATAAACTGAACATAGTTACTAGGTTCAGAGGTAGCCACCTATTTAAACCAGGCCTGATTGGCTTAAAACTGGAATGAAGAAAAAATATGAGGTTGAAAAGTATAAAATGTTAAGTTCAATAATTCCCTGTGTTTCCAACCATGCTGAATAATCCAGTAAACTATGAGAGAAAATAAAACCCAACAAGAGAAGTAAGGACAAAAAGCAGATAGTAAAGTACTGGTGTCATCTGAGTTATTGGATCCCGTTTTTCTAAGGTTTACTGTACTCTTCCCATCACATAATTTGATTGCAAACTATTCTCTGGATTATATGGGCCATTAAATTTCCCTTTTGTCCAAGCTTATTACATGGAGATCAGTTCTTGACAACAAAAAGAAGTGGAACTGGAGGGAGCTGAATGAGAGTGGGGACTGAAGCAAGAGCACTTGAACAGAACATGATGCTAAAGGCTCAGTTAGAGATGGTTTCCAGGAAGATGGACAACTAGAAGTATCTGGCATACTACCCTTCAAAAAGAAGGACCCAAGCAAAAATAACTGCTTATTCCATGAGACATACCAACAAATTGAACGACCTGAAGAAATGGACAAATTTCTAGACACATAAAACCTACCCAAATTGAACCACAAAGACATAGTAAACTTGAACAGATCAATAATGAGTAACAACAATTAAAAAAGACTATAAATATGTTCTTTTATTTTAGTAATTTCTTTAAATTCGTGTTTTATATCCATAATATTTCCAAAGTCTTTAAGAAAATAATTACACAATTTGAGCATATTAGATTTTATTGTATCAAAGAGTGAGTACTATAGAGATGATTCCCCCCTCTATTTAATTGGATAATTATTTGTATAGTAGCAGGTACATTCATAAGTCAAAATGTTGATCAATGTCACAATGCAGACAGGCTGAGGATTGCTGTTGGGCAGCAAGTATCTAATCCCTCAAGTAATTAAAGTACTTACAGTGAAATAATCCAAAAGTAAAAGAGATTCTGGTATACAAGCTTCAATCAATAACAATAATTAAAATGTAGGGGACAACATGACAGCTTGACATGTTGATTTGTCTCATACCTGTGTTGGCCTGCATTTCAATCCTGAAAAGACATGGGCTTAAAAGTTAAAATTGGATTACATCGTTTCACACAACACTCTTTGATATGCCAGAGCATATATATCAACAGTCATTCTTTGTGATCAATACAGGGAAATATGGCAGAACTGAGGGCCAGAAGTATGAGTGAATTCTGGGGGCCACAGATGTTAACGCTACTACAGAGAGTGAAATACTCAGGGGTTGCCTTAGCATCAAGCTGGACCCCATGGCGTATCCTGTAAGGATTTTATAGGTAGCAGCAGTGAGGCATCACCAGCACTGCAGTTAGCAGTTGGTAGAGGTGTGAGGACTTGTTAGTGGACTTTCTCGGGGGCTTCTAGATATGAGTGGGATGCTCCTTCATATGGAATGGGTCAAGATCTATGATGGGCCTGAGATTTCACATTACTTCTACACTAGCCAACGAATCAGCTGCAGTTTCTCTGATGCTAACAGATGACCCAACTCAGGATCAGGAGGATAAAGAACACTGTTACCCATTGCATAGCAAGCAGACAGCAACATGCACCTCACATAGTAATGATGAAATGGAATTAAAAGGACTAAGGTATAGTAGCATTGCATTCTGTCACACACACACACACACACACACACACACACACACACACACAATTGTATTTTGGCCTCTTGAGTTCAAATCTTATCCTCAAATTATTTTATCAGCCTGATTAATTTGTGTGGATATAGCACAAAATAAGCATTGATTCTCAAATGATTTATTTTCTGTAAGTCAAAAAATAGATTAAAGTAACAAGTTGAGCTTGGCCATTTTGCTCAAGATAAATGAGATTTGTGATCATCATAATTTATTAATTGCTATTTTTATCCAAAGGAGTAATTAGGTCATTGTAAACATATTTTCAGAAAATTTGATTATGTGTACACAATTTTTTCTGCTCTTGTCTTTATTATTAAACAAAATTCTCTTATTTAAAGAGGCAGGTGGTCTCTCTCTCCCTAGTCTAAGGAATAAAGACACAAGCCAGCACAATTGGAAATCAAGCCTGCTTATGACATTCTAATCATTTTAGGACTCTAATATTACTAGAGAATATATATTTATGTTATAACAAAGTAATATATATATATTTTTTTTTCAAGACATTTGGGAAGGACTCTGCTGGAAATAAATCTGAAAACCTAAGGAGCAAAATAAATGTAAAGGGCTATAGAAAGCTGAATTTCATATTAAAGTTACGAAAATAGCATATGTTTTGAAATGTAATCGTGGCACTCATTTGCATTTATAAATGTTTCATCTTAAAGAAAATGTTGATAATCCAGCAAGTACAGTATGCTAAGAGAAAATATTTTTCCAATTAGATTATTCCTTCATTAGGTGCAGGGTCCAGGGAGAATGTGACTGTGCTCACTGAGCACATGGAACACTAAGGTGTTCTGCTCCTGCTTTTCCACCAGCACAAATCTTCCTTGAGGACCTCAGAGTTCCAATCTGTAAAATGACCACAGGTATTTAAGTGATATCTTAAACTCTAATCTACAGGTGCTCACTAATGCTGCACTTTTGAAATGGTGACTCACTGAGAACACCTGGACAACCGAGACCTGAGCAAGACCTGGGCAAGGCTGAGGCTGAAGAAGTAATTATCACAGGCACAAATTTAAGAAGCTGTCGCTAAGCTGCCTATAATCCCAGTGCTTGGGAGGCTGAAACAGGAAGGACTGAAGATTCGAGGTCAGCCTCAGTA
This sequence comes from Glis glis, assembly GCA_004027185.1. Classification (NCBI taxonomy): domain Eukaryota; kingdom Metazoa; phylum Chordata; class Mammalia; order Rodentia; family Gliridae; genus Glis; species Glis glis. Next base: position 22,472 of record PVJS01004931.1, on the reverse strand, counting down.
ATTTAGCAAGACTCTCAGCAATTTAGTGAGATCCTGTTTCAAACTAAAAAGGGCTGGGGGTGTAGCTTGGAGGTAGAATGCCCCCTAGGTTCAATCCACGGTACCAAAAAAAAAAAAAAAATCTGTCCAAAAGCCCAGTAGTCAACATAAATACTTTTTCAATTTAATATTATTAAATTAATGGTCAAAGCCGGGCGTATACTTGTAATCCCAGTACTTGGGAGGCTGAGATGGGAGGATCACAGGTTTGTGGCCAGCCTCAGCTATTTAGTGAGGCCCTCCGCAACTTTGGGAGACCTTGTTTCAAAATAAAGAATAAAAAATAGGGCTGGGGGTGTAGCTCAGAGGTAGAATGCCTCTGGGTTCAACCCCTAGTACTGCAAAAAAAAAAAATTAATGTATAAAACTCATGATAAAATATCAAACTTTTAATAAAGACAGGAACTTCCTCTGCATTTGTTCCACCTGGACCACAGGCTTCACCGTCACCTCAGTGGTGGCCCTGAATCCTTTGCGAGCTTCCCCACTCACTGAGTGAGTGACACTGAACAATTAATTCCATTTCTTTATGCTTCAACTGCCTCAATGTAAAATGAAGATTAACACAGTATTTTTCTTGAACCTCCTGGATGGCAAAAGGAAATAAATAATGCTTTTGAAGTTCTTGCCATAGCACTCAGGATAGAGATGGTGTTAGATAAATGTTAGTTATTATAATGATCAACCTGAGCAGAGCATTTATTATAATTTTATTAAATTCAACAATGTTTTGAATGAAACATATTTGAAGAACCAGGCACATGGCTGGGCATTGGAAGTACAGTTCCTGCTCTCACCTAATTCAGAGTTAAATATCATTTAAGTATTTATGAATGTTAATTTTAAATAATTGGTGACTTCTCTGTAATTTTTAAAATTATGGTGTTTATTTATTTGCTGACACTGGAAAATATCTTTTAACAATAATCAATGAAAAAAGGAGTTAGTCATTTGTTGTGTTTCATTTGAGCTTTACCCGTTAAAGCATATTAAAAAATTAAGTATCTTGGCATGTACTAATTTTGGAAAACATGACTTAGTCACTCTACATAATTCAAAATACTGAATTATTTGCAATATTTTTTGGTTAGATAAATTTTCTATTTCCAAATCCATCTAGGACTCAGTTTTGTATTTGTCCCTGATGTTTTCTAGTTTGTTTTCTGTTCTGATTACCTGCCCATCTTAGCCTAGATTTTCTAGGAACTGTGCTCTGGATTCAATTTCTAAATGAAACTCTGTTACTTTCTTGCTTGAAATGATTTAAAAATATCCCTAATACCAATAGAATAAGTCCCTACTCCTTAGGGTGACCTGAAAGTTTTAATTTGAAAATCTCCTATTTTCTCTCTCCTCCTCCTCTTTTATTAAACTGAGATACAACTGACATTCCACAAAATTCACTCCTGTAAAATATACAATTGAGTGTTTTTTAGTATATTCAGAGAGTTGTACAACCACCACTTCTATCTAATTCTGGAATGTTTTATCACTTCCAAAAGAAAGCTTGGACAAATTGCAATCACTCCCACTTCTTCCCCTGGTCCCCAGCCCCTGGAAGCTACTAATATACTTTCTATCTCTGTAAGTTTATGTAATCATCACACGTCACATTTATAGACTCTTGTATATGACCTTTTAGGCATGGCTCCTTTCATTTAGAATATTTCTAAGAATCACTGACATTGTACCATATATTAGCACTTAATTCTTTTTATCTGGTGGAAAAATACTTCACTACACAGATGTACTACATTGTATTTAACCATTTGCCACCTAATGAACCTTTGGATTGCTCCAACTTGGGTCTGTTATGAATAACACTGTTTGTACATAAATATTCATATACAAGTTTTTATATAAAACACGTTTTCACCTCTCTACAGTGTCCACCTAGAAGTGTAATTGCTGTTGAAAGTTTTGAGGAAATGCTGTGGAAACTTTTTTTCAACAATAGTTACAACATTTTACATTTGTACCAGCAATGTATGAGGTTTCTAATTTCTTTAGATCTTTGCCAATTCGTTTTTTTTATAGTTACTTTAGAGGAAAAGAAGTGACATCTCACTGTGGTTTTCTTCTCATTTCACTAATGACAAATGATAGTGAACATCTTTTCATGTGTTTATTATAAATTTCTGTATGTATTATAGTGAAATATTTATTTAAATATTTGGTCCATGTTCCATTTAGTTGTTTGTCTTTATATTGGAATTTGGGGAATTTTTTAGATATTGCAATTACCATATGCTTACCAGATATATCATTGTATTTCTCCCAGTTGACAGACTGTCTTTTTACATTGTTGATTGGATCTTTGACAAACAAAGTGCTTTTAATAATGTATTTATTTCTGGTTGCTTATGCTTGACAACTTGAATAAGCCTTAACAGCTCATAATCTTTCTGTCAGTGGAGGGACTTTCCTCAGTGTCGATGGCAGCTGACAGATCAGAATGGTGGCTAGTGACAATTGGGTGGCTTTGGCAACTTCTTAAAATAAGACAACAATGCAATTTGTAGCATCAATTGACTTTTCCTTTCAAAATATGTTTTGTGTAGCATGTGATACTATTTAATTGCATTTTATCTACAGTAGGACTTCTTTTGAAATTGGAGTCAATACACTCTAACCCTGTCACTTCCCTATCAACTATGTCTACATAATATTCCAAATTCTTTATGATCACTTCAACATCATAGCATCTTCATACAAGTAGATTCCATCTCAAGAAATGATTTTCACTGTTCATCTATAAAGAACAACTTCTCATTTGTTAAATTTACTCATGATATTATAGAAATTCAGTCACATCTTTAGGCTCCACTTCTAATTATAGCCCTCTTGCTATTTCCACCTCACTCTGGGTTACTGAGTTTTATTTTCTATCCAGGATACTAGAACTTTCTCCATATTGTTACCATAGGCCTGAGCTAGAAAGGCCTGGCTCTGAGGGTCCTAACAGAGCAGTTTTAGCCATGTACTGTGATTCCAACCATCAGAGAAATGAGTGGTGTTGAAAGAGGAAAGAAATTTACTTCAGTGTGGCCACTACCAGGAAAGATATGGGGAGCAGCATCCTAAGCTCTGTCTTCAAGGAACTAACCATGATTTCAGTATTATATAGGGCAAGAACAAGGTAGAACTGGAGAAACATGCATGGTGGGGTTTCAGTCAACCTTTTCATTTCTGTAATCTAAAAAGCCTGACCACACAATTTAGAGGAAGGAAGATTTATTTGCTCACGGTTTGGGAGATTTCTGGGTTCAGTCCATGTCAGGCTGGGTCTACGGAGCTCAGGGTCTATGGAGCTTCAGGGAAGCAGAGAGAGGGAGAGAACACAGGGCTCTGCTCCTCACATGATGGAGGCTGGAAGCAAAGAACCAGCAAGCAAGGGCATTTAAAGACAAAAGCACAGTCCCTAAGGCCATACCCCAGGGATCCACCTTCTTCAGCCACACTTCACCTGCCTAGATTACTACCCAGTAAATCCATCACAATTGATTTATCCACTGATGAGATTACAACCCTCATGACTTAATTGAATCAACTCTGAGAATTAATGCATGAGCTCTTCAGGGGACATTCTATATCTAACCATAGCATATAGTTAAGCAATTCCCAGTCAGACTGCATCCTGATTGATGTTTATCTCAGGTCTAAATGTGCAGAGTACTGCTAGTTCCAGGGAAAACATTACTGCTTAAAAGGAGGGATATGAATTTGGGTTTCAATCATGGAGTGATTGCCTGCAAGGCTCAATGTTTCTGGAATCTGAGATAAACTGAGGATGATGAATGACTCAAAGAAAGAACAGGTCTGTGGAACAAAATGGAGTTAGCATATGACTGGAGACTTGTCGGCACTGCTCCAGTAGTCTGAAACAAGCTGTTATAAAATCTGGTGGTTGATAGCCTGTTGATCATGATGTCCCTATGAATATTGAATATATATTAGTCTTATTTTGGTGTCTTCATCCTTGAAGGGGAGTAGAGGGATTAAATAAATTTAGTGTTTATCAATTTTATATTACCAGTTTCAAACATTCCTTAAATGATTTATATGTGTATGTAAAGAGTCAAGCAAGAATCTAATCTGAAGTTTAAAGTAGCAAAGGAGACATAGTATGAAGGCAGAGATGTCAAGCTTCTCATATTGCTTCTAATCACTCATGGGATATCCGAAGGCCCAAGTGAAGAGTTGGTGCTTGAAGCACAAGCAGCTTTTAAATCCCTGAAAAATAACCCAAGTCACCATTACCATCATAACCCCTACATCAGAGATGTTGTTCATAGTAAAGCTAGTAAAAGACTAATATGTATTGCTTCACTGTGTGATCCCCACCATTAGTAATTTTTAAAGTCAACTAAAAGCAGTAAATTGGTAGTTTTATTTAGATTCTATCTCAACTATAGTATCATCAATTGCTACTGGCGTAGCAATTTTCATTTTCTTCATAAACATTTTCTTTACATTTTCAACTTGACTAGTTGGCTCAAGTGGCCTAGCTTTCAGCCTAACTTGGCTTTTGACGTTCCTTCTTTACTAAGCTTAATCATGTCTAGTTTTTTATTTAAAGAGAAAAACATGATTCATTTTACTTGATCACTTAGAAGTCATTATGGAGCTATTATTGTTGTATTTAAGGGAATAAAGAGTAGAGGAAGAGGGATAGGGGAATGGCCAGGTAGTGGAACACCAGAAATACACAAATTTTATCAATTAATTTTACCATCTTATACAGGCATGTCTCATGGCACCCCACAATAATTATAATAGCTACATCAAAGATTGCTGATCATAGATGATCATAACAGATGTAATAACAATTTAAAAGGTTCAAAATATTGTGAGAATTACCAAAATGTGATGCAGATACATAAAGTGAATACTTGCTATTGAGAAATTTATGCTGAAAGAATTTCTGTTTTTTTTTTTTTTTTTTTTTGCGGTACCGGAGATTGAACGCAGGGGCGTTCTACCTCCGCGCTACACTCCCGGCCCTATTTTTTAATGCTCTATTTTTGAAACTGGGTCTCACGAAGTTGCGGAGGGCCTCACTAGGTAGAGAGAGAGAGAGAGAAAGACAGAGGGAGAGAGAGAGAGAGAGAGAGACAGAGGGAGAGAGAGAGAGAGATATACATCGATCGAGCGATCGTTCACGCGCGCATGCGCGCTGAGGTTGGCCGCGAACTCGGATCCTCCGGTCTCCGCCTCCCAAAGTACTGGGATTACAAGCGTGCGCCACCACGCCCGGCTATGCTGAAAGAATTTCTCAATGCAGATTTGCCAAAACTTTTTTCTTTGAAAAAAAAATCTGCGAAAAAACAATAACAAATAAAAAAATAAAGTGAAGCACAAGAAAATGAGATATGCCTGTAATCTTATGTAAAAACATGAACTGGGCTGAAGGCCACATTGCCTTTTAATATATGAATGATTTGTGTTTGGTAGTATTTGGTTGAAGACTTTTGCATTCATAATGTAAGGAATTAGTCTCCAAAATAGTCCTCCCTAACATAGATTATTTTCAGCTTGTTATTTTGAGAACTTTTGTTAAGAGAAATTTATATCTGTAAAGGAAATAGCTATTTGTAAGCCTGTCTCCCTTTCTGCATATGGAAAAGAAGGAGGATTAATTCACTAAAGAATGGAGAAGGCATTGATTTAAATCAACATCGCAAATCTTATCTTTGTTTAAGATGTTTTCTGGACATCTTTGCCCAACAGGGCTTCAACATTCAAACTTTTTCATTGTTTAGAAACATTATTTAAGCCTCAAGTTGAAGCTGTGTTCCTTTGAAATGTAAATTTTTTACACAGTATTCTCCAGAATCTGATAGTTATCACCTTAAAATGCAAAGTTAGGGGGCATAACTCATCATCATCAGAGAAAAGGGATAATAGGATACTGGGCAAATGGGCAAAGAAGAAAATCTTTAGTCTTTTCTACAAATATTAGCAAAAATTTTTAGTTACCTAAGTGAGTAATCTTAATTTGTTCCACCTGTCATAAGCACAATTTAAATACAGATATTCTATAAACCAGTTTATTGTTATTTTACTTGGCACATGGCTAAATTTTTAGAATGAAAGCTATGACTTTCTTTGAATATCAATAAATTTTGCTTTATTTTAGTATACAAATCTTGTACTTCTTTGATTAAATTATTTCTAAATATTTTACATCTGTTGATGCTATAGTGAAAGAAATGAATCTCTTAATTTTATCTTTTGATTGTTTGATGCTAATGTATAGAAATGTGACTGATTCTTAAGGTACAGATCTTTTATCTTACATTCTCTTTTATCAGCTCTAATATGTGTGTGTGTGTGTGTGTGTGTGTGTAAATTTATTATTTAGTTGTTTCTGTATACAGAAATGAAATAGTAATTTGGTTATGCTGAAGAAAAAATACTGAATCCCCAAAGTGCCCAAGAATCACTGGAATAGGAAACACCCACTAACCATTGGAATCCAAATCAAGCCACTCTTGAGCAACCCAGGCATCCAAGTCCTTGCAAACAGAAAGTAGCAAGATGCAAAATCAGTGCTGAAGTGCAAGGAAAACTGGCACAAATTTGTGTAACCCCACCCTGACTCCACCTCTAGTGCAGCCCCTAGCTACTGTCCTTCTATAAATATTAAAACCCCAGACCAAAGTGTTGCTTCTCACTCTCAAGATTGCTGCATTCTCTCTCTTTTCCTTCAAGTGTTCAATCCTTGCTTTCCTAAATAAATGTCTGCTTGTACCTCTATCTAATACATCCTTAAATTATTTTCTGTAATGTTTGCCAAGAACTCCACTCATCTGAACTGAGGTCTTCTTCTCTGAGACCCCCTTGGACCATCCTCTGGTGACAGAAACATGCCATCTGCAACTACAGGTAAGTTTACCTCTTTTGTTCTGAGTGAATCTCATTGTCTTCTCACTAAACTTAGAGAAACACTTTCAAACTTTTAGCATTAACATGATGTGAATGGAGGTGGGGGCAGTGGTCATAAATGCCCTCACAGAGGTAAAGGCAACTTCCTTTCATTGCTAGGTTCCTGGTATATAGAGTGTTTTTGTCACAAAAGGATGTTGGGTTATGTCAAATACTTTTTCTGTAACTATGGAGACATTCATGCATGTCTTTTCTCCTCTTAATAAATAGTACATTACATTGGTTTTTTTTATGTTTGGAATAACACCTCCCCTGATAGAATAAATTCAACTTGGTCACAGTATATAATCTTTTAAAAATGCAGTTGTGTTGAGTTTGCTAGTATTGGTTGAAGACTGCTGTATACATTATCCAGGGAATATTATTACCACATTCCTGGACTAGAGGAGGTCTGACTGGCAGCCCCAATGGACCGGGCTTGGTCACTTGCCTCAGTTAACCCCATGGAGGTCGGCGGTGTTTGACCACAGTGGCAGAAGCAGCCTATAGCCTCAGCCCCTCTGAGAGTAACTTGCGATCTTGCACAGGGGTGTTTGAAGTCAGCAGGGCAGTGATGGAATGATCCACAATCAAATAAATCAAGCCCACCTTCTCACAGGTCCACCATTTAGTCCATTTACTCCCCATTTACAAAGTTTCCTATAAAAAAAAGACCCATGTCCCCATAGGGTCTCCGGTTTCTCTGTCAACCTCTGTCTCTCTCTACTGGTTTCTCTCCCTCTTTTCCTCTCATGAGATGGCCCACATTTATTCTTGAAGATGTATCTCTGCCTTCCTTTAAATAAATATGTCTGTAACTTTACTCTTATCTTGGATGTTCCTTTCCAGGTCACATATATGGTGCAACAGTATCATCTATCTTTTTTCTTAGCAAGTCTAGCTAAAGGTATATTAATTTTGTTTATCTTTTCAAATGATCTGTTTTTTAATTTGCTGATTTTTCTCTACTGTTTTTTCTACTTTATCTCTTCCCCCGATGTTTGTTATTTCTTTCTGGTTGTTTTGTTTTGTTCTCTTTTATAGTTTTTTTAATAAAATTAAATTATTTGTTTGAAATATTTCTTCTTTTATAGTACTTACAGTTCTAAATTTTCCTCGGAGTAATGTTTTTACTGAATTCTGTTAGCATTGATATAGTCTGTCACATTAGGAATTTTTGTGGATTTGTTTGTTTTGCCTTCCATTTTGGATCCTTATCTTACCCACTAGTTATTTAGATGCACTTTTTAATTTACACAAATTGTAAAATTTTTAAATTTCCTTTTAATTGATACCTAATTTTATTTTATGAGTGTCTAAGAATATACTTTGATTTTAGTCCTTTTACATTTACTGAGGTTTGTTTTGTGATCTAACATATGGCATTTTCTTTTTTTGGTGCTAGAGATTGAACCCAAGGGCATTCTACCTCCAATCTATACCCTCAGCCTTTTTATTTTTGTTTGGAAACATGGTCTTGCTAAGTTGCTGAGAACCTCCCTAAGTTGCTAAGACTGGCTTTTAACCTGCGATCCTCCTGTCTCAGCCTCCCAGATACTAGGATAACAGGCACCATGCCGAGCTTAACATATTGCCTATTATTAAAAATGTCCCATATATTGAAGAATGTGTATTCTGCTATTGTTGGTGGAATGTTCTACAGATAGCTGCTATGTTTAGTTGTTTCATAGTGTTGCTGAAGTCTTCTATTTCTTTCAGTAGCTATTATATCTATTGAGAGTAGAAGATTGAAGTTTTCAGCCATTATTATTGAATTATTGTTTTATCCCTTTTGCATATTATGTTTTGTCAGTTTTTGTATTTTATTCCTTGGGGCTCTATCAATAGATGAATATGTTTGTTATTATTATACACTGTTAGCAGATCGACCATTTTATCATTATAAACTGTCTAACTTTGACTTAAGTAAAAATTTCTGTCTTAAAGTCAGTTTTGTCTGATCTTGCCATAGTCTTCCCAACTCTCTCTTGGTTACACTTTACATGGTGTATGATTTTCAATCTTTTATTTTAAGTCAATTTGTGTCTAAATCAGCTTTCTTATACACAACAGCACATAGTTAAATCATATTTTATTCTATTCATTCTTCTATCCTCTTCCTGGTGTCTCAAGAGTTTAATCCATTTACATTTAATTAGCTTATTAATAATGTAGGTGTGTTAGTATCCTAAGGCTGCTATGATAAAGTACCACAAATTTGGTGGGTTATAACAGCATAAATGTATTTTTTCCTGGTGCCAAAAGGCCAAAAATTCAAAATCAAGATATTGAGAAGTTTTGTATTTTCTGTGTCTCCAAGAGATAATTAATTTCCTGCCTCTTTTCTAGGTTCTACTTAGCTGCCATCAATCCATAGTGTCCTCTGACTTGTGACGAACTAATTCCAATTTTTTATCTTCATGTCTATATGGCTTTTTTTTTAATCTCTCTTGTGTCTTCTCCTTTCTATCTCTTATAATGATATCACTCATCAATACATTTAGGACAAATATTAATCTGCAATTATATCTGCTGCAAAGAGCTTCATTCCAAATGAGACCACATTCTGAGCTTCTTGTAGATCTCTATTTTGGGGAGATACCATTCAATTCACTACAGTGGAATTTATTTATATCTGTCTTTCCTCTATTTTCCATATATCCCTTATATCTTTCTTGCTTCTCAATTTCCCCATTATTGTCATCTTTTGTGTTAAATAGATATTTACTACATATGCCATTTTAACTCTTTTTTGTTTCTTTTACTACATATTTTGAGTGACTTTCTTATGGATTAAACTTAAGTATTACCATTAAAACCCTAATTTATAAATATCTATTTCCATATTAATATTAGTTTAGTTTCAACAGCATAGACAACTTTGTTCCTATGTAGATATCTTCCCCTCTCTATGATATTACTGTCACAAATTTTAAATTTATGCATTGGGGTTCCATCAACATAAACTTATCACTAGTGCTTTATAAACTTGTATTTTAAAACAGAAGAAAAATAGTTACCAGAAGAAAATTATACATAATTTTAATTTAATTACCTTTATTAGTGGTCTTTATTGCTTCATTTGAGTTACTTGCTAGTATCCTTGTAGCTCAACCTGAAGAATTTACTTTCCTTTCCTTGTGTAGTTGCTCTGCCAGCAACAAGCTTTATTGGCTTTTATCTGTTTGTTATGGTTAGATATAGAATGTCACCTGAAGAGCTCATGTATTAAGGTTCAGAGTTGTTATAATTAAGTCATGAGGGTTGTAGTCTCATCAGTAGATAAATCCTTTGTAATATATTTTCTGGGCAGAAACCTAAGCCATGGGGTGTGGCTAGAGAAGGTGGGTCTCTGGGGGCGTGCCCTTAGGTTTTGTGCTTTTGTCTTTGGGTACCCTTGCTTGCTCTCTTGCTTCTGGCCTCCATGATGTGAGAGCAGAGTCCTTGCTCTCTCCCTTTCTTTATTTCCCACCACCATATCTTGAGCTCCACAGATGAAACCCAGCCTGACATGAACTGAAACTCTAAGATCTCAAAAAAAATTTGTGAGCAAATAAATTTTCCTTCCTCTAAGTTGTCTGGTCAGTTGTCTTGGATTATAGCAATGAGAATATTGACTGAAACACTGAGAGTTTTTTTTCTCTTTAATATATGAAAGATAGTTTTACTACATTTACTGGGATCACTTTGAATACGGCATCCCTCTGCTTCCTGATCTTTATGATTTCTGACAAGAAATAATATGTTATTGTAATTAAGAATATATTTATACCTAATAAGTTACTTCTCTCTTACTGTTTTCAATATTTGGGAGGGGGTTTGGGGTTTGGCCTTTGATAATTTGGTTATGGTATCTCTAGATGTTAGTCTCTTTACGTATCTCCTATGTGAAATTTATTGATTTTCTTTTTTTGGGGGGAGTGTAGATTACTTTTAATCAAGTTGGAATTTTTTTCAACCACTGCTTCTTCAAAGATTCTTTCTGACCCCTTTTCTCTCCTCTCCTTCTTAGATCTCCATTATATTCATATTAATGTGTGTTAGCTGGCCGTACAAATGCCTGATGTTCTATTAATTTTTCTATTTTATTGTATGTTTCTCAGACTGGATAATAGCAAGGGAGTTATCTTCAAGATTATAGATTTTTTCTTTTTCCTTATCAATTTCGCTGTTAAGCCTTCAAATAATCTTTTTGTTTCATTTATTGTACTTTTCGACTTCTGAATTTTTATTTGATTTTTTTATATTTCTATTATTTTATTGAATTTATCTTTCGTGGTGCATTATTTATTCTCATACTTTCTTTTTCATTTTTTTACCCATGATTTCTTTCAGTTTTGAGAATATTATTTAAAACAGTGGATGTAAAGTCTTTGTCTAGTAAGTTTAATCTCTGAGCTTCCTCAAAGGTAGTTTCTATTGATTGCTTTTTTTCCAAAATGTATTGGACATTCATTCTTGTTTTTGCAAGTCCAATTATTTTTTATTGAAAATGGACAATTTCGAGAGTATATTGTGACAGTTCTAAAGACCAGATTGTCCCCCAACAGAATTTGTTCTTGTAGTTGCTTTTTCCCACTGTCATTTGACTAGTAAATTTTCTGAACTAATTCTGTTAAATTTGTTTTCTTTATCATGTGTGGCCACTGAAAACTCTACACAACTTAAATGGTTTAGTTAAGTCAGTTAGCTCAGTTATCAGATTGTACAGAGTATTTCTTGAATATTTTCTTAACCAAATTTTCCAGTCCTTACTGTAACAACCCAATGTGTGTGTGTGTGTGTGTGTGTGTGTGTGTGTGTGTGTGTGTGTGTTGGGGTATACCTTCAATATTCACCTAGGCAGTTTAAAATGCTGCCTTAGGCTTTACTTTCTCCATGGATAGAGACTGAATTTTAGACAAAGATGAGATTTTAGAGCTTTCTCAAGAGTTCCCTAAGCAAACAGACAGCTGAAACATTGGTGTGGCCTTCTTTATTCCAAAGAACATGCCTGAAATTTTCAAATTATTTATGGATATCTCTTTCCTCAGCTTTTGTTTTTAAGTTTGTTGATTAGTTTAATTTTGGTCCCAATTTTTATCTATTAAATCATAAAATTGTGACATTAAAATATTTGCTAATAAGCCAGGTGTGGTGGCATACACTTGTAATCCCAGTACTTGGGAGGCTAAGACTAGAAGATCTGGGTTCGCGGCCAGCCTCAACTACTTAGTGGGGCCTCCGCAACTTAGTGAGACCCTGTTTCAAAATAAAGAATAAAAAAATAGGGCTGGGGGGTGTAGCTCGGAGGTAGAATGCCCCTGGGTTCAATCCCTGGTACTGCAAAAAAAAATTTTTGCTACTAAATACTTGTGGTAAATGCTTCCTGACGAGAGGTCTTTAACTTTGGATGTAAATCAAATAAAGACAAGTATTTTGAGTAAACTCTTCCAGGGAATCATCAAATAGATCAAATAAGAACAGTTATTTGGGAATATGGTTGCATTAATCTACCTCTGGTAAGATTATAAACTGGCTTTTATTGAACTGGAGGGAATGGAATTGGATTAAAGCAAACTAAAATGTCATGAAATTCATTTTTATTACTGAAATTTTGCCTTTTTTTCCGGAATATATGCATCAGCATTAATATAGAGACTTTGGATACATTTTAGACTTTAGAAAAAAATTGATTCTAATAATATCTGAATTTTTAAATTATGTTTATGCAGGGGAAATTTTTAGAGGATCATACTCTGCCATTTTTGTAGATATCACTCTCAGCTTTATCTTTTACTGTCATTATGCCCTTCTCATCTCATCCCTGCCAAATTCATACTATGTCCCAATCACAGGAAATCACTTATACTTTATAAAGCTTTCTGTGATTTTTTAAAATAATGTCAGCACTCCTTCTGCCTTTTCAGTTTTCCTCTCTCAGCCTTCCAGTGGAACTTATTAATCATTAAAGGCTCCATCCATATTTCACTTCCTTCCTCGGATATTTCTAGAATTTCTTGTGCTTAAAGGTAGAATAAAAGATGACCTCATTTGCCCTCACTATATCACACAGGCTTTGATCGTATCATTTGATTTATCTGGACAATTCCTTGAATAACCCAAGGTTGCTCCTACTTGAGTCCATTGCTCTAGTCATTCTCTCTGACTGGAATGGTCAACCACTTGGTTATTTTCAAGGCGGGCTACTTTATATTATCTAGATTGCCTCTTCAGATAGGCCTTCCTTGACTATTCAAACAAATGTAGCCATGGGTCACCCCTGATCATCCTCTGCTATTTTATTTTCTACTTACCACTTTTCACTACTTGTTTTTTTTGTGTGTGTGTGTGTTTATTTATCCTGTAGCCTTTTATTTTTTTAGTAATATGTAATTCTTCTTTGTTGTCTTCTCTCTCAGCAGTATCTAGAAAATACCTGTTATGGTTGGGATCTTAAATGTCCCCCAATGGCTCATGTGTTGAAGGTTAGGGTCCCAATGCAGCAGTGCTCAAAGGGGAGGACTTTGGGAGGTGATTGGATCATGAAGAATCTGACTTGATAAGTGGATTAATCCATTTATACATTTGTAGATTAATAGGTTTGGAGGGAACGTCTTTGTTATAAAAGCAAGTTCTCTTTCTTTGCTTCCACAACCTGCCCCCAACCATTATATTATACCTCATCAAAGGGGCAGAAACAATGTAGCTAAGTGATAATGAAATGAAACCTCTAAAATAAAAGTAAAAATAAATTTTTCACCTTAAACTGATTTTCTCAACAATCTGGTCACTGAGATGGAACTATGACTAACACAGTATCTAAAAATAATAGAGCAAACTACTGGGAGAGTTTATGGGTGAGTTTTTACATATATGAGCCTATCTTTATTAACCATGCAAATTAATTATCAAGGTTACTTTCAAAAGATCCATTACTATTCCTGTTATATTATGAAATCCATATCTGTTCTTGATATACATTTCCTAATGATGAGGTAGAATGGAAGAGATAAAAATTTTAGGTAGAAAGGAGACAAATTGGGAAGAAAACATAGTTTTAAAATCTGGAAAATTCATAATCTCTAACTCTACCTTATAAGGTGTGTTCTGTTTTAGGCAGAAGCCTCAATGAGTCCACACCCTTAATCACAATGGCCCCTCTCCCCACCTGAGACCCCTGAGATGCTTAGTAAACAAAGGGTCCATGAGGAGGACAAAGGCCAGACACCAGCCAGCCACCACCCATCATTGCCTGGGAAACAGGATAAGAGGAAATCCATAGGGAGGCCAAAACAGGAGGATCACAGGTTCGCAGCCAGCCTCATCTACTTAGTGAGGACCTCCACAACTTAGTGAGACCCTGTTTCAAAATAAAGAATAAAAATTAGGGCTGGGGGTGTAGCCCAGAGGTAGAATGCCCTGGGTTCAATCCCCAGTTCCATTAAAAAAAAGAGGAAGTCCAGACCTCTGCTGTGTGACCCCACCTACCCCCTCACAGGGGTTCTATAAAAGAACTGAGTAAGCTGAAAAAGCTCTCTTGCTTGCTTGCAGGGACCCTTTCTCTTGTGCAGAGACACTCGCTCTCCCCCTGTTGAAATGGCTCATGTCTCCCCGGAATGTGTATCCCCACCTTTCTTGAATTAAACCTTTGCCTTTTCTCTGACTGGCATGTGTGGAAAATGTTTTCACCATGGAGGCCAAGAACCCACAGAAGTATGTGTCTTCCCCTGAAGCTAAAACCCTGGAAACCTCTGGAATGATAAGAATGTCTTTTGTATGCTAATGAGATAACTGGGAGATATGACATAGTTTCAGGAGGGAAACCAGTCACCAGAAAGACTTAGGCTTAAATAGAGTTTGGACTAAGACCTTTACCTACCTTTTAACATCTGAAAAGGGGAGAGGAACTAGAGGTTGAATTCATCACCAAAGGCCAGAGATATAATTAGTTATGCCAAAGTAATGAAACCTCTATAAAACCCCAAAGAACAGTGTCAGGACTGAATTGAATTATGGACACTGAGCTGATGTCTATATTGTAGACACCTACACATTTGATAAACAGGGTAGTCTATTTTACACAGTAAAGTACATAACAAAATCTTTAATTTTCCTTATACTGTAATTCATCCTTCCTCATTCGTTGTAACTTCTGTATTGATAGCAGCACTACTTGTTATCACTGACATCATTTAGTCACAGTTTCTGGTGGTTGGGTCAGCAGCATGGGGCCTAGTTAAGCCCTGAGATTGGAACCTAAGTGTACATAAGTAGGCAAATTTTTGACTTACTTCCATTCACTAAACTTTCTATTTGAGTACAATGGAGAAAATTTCTTACAAGAAACAATAACAATGCTAATATTGTTTAACAATTAAGTACTGAAGACTCCAGTAATTTATATAGGTCATTTCTTATCCACATAATGTTAGAAACAGACTTTAGGGGAGTATAAAATAAATACTCATGGACTCAAAAGTAACTCAGCAAGGTATTTTACTTCTGCACAGAAGGGTGCACACACACCATAAAATCGGGGCAAGCACACCCACTCCATGGGAAGGCTGCACTCTCTTTTATCCTCCTGATGCATAGCCCACTGGGTCATCCCCCATTGGCTGGGGTGAGACCTCACAATCTAATATGGCTGGCTAATTTCCCACTGAGCAAGTGTTTTCTTTAGAATAAAGGTGAATGCTCCCATAGCGTAGCATGCAGACACGTGTACCAGAAAGTTACAAAATGGATTTCCTAAGCTACTGTTACAAAATGAATACCAGTCAGTTTTTATATGATCTTATAACTTCAATAGAAAAGATCATTTTTCTTTCTTACAATTACAACCTAGAAAGGTAGGTTTCACTAATCCTAATAGATAAATTATATAGAACCAAGTTTAAAATGCAGGATTATATTGTCTATAAATCCAAAAATAATGAATATTTTACAATTGGTGAAGCACAAATATTGGCATTGATCATTGTGTACAGGGTGAAAATCGGCCCTCCCAATAATCATCTAGCTAAAGTGATCAAAGTAAAAATCAAGAGCTAGGAAATGCCACAAAAAGACATATTTTGTTGACTGTCAGACTTTTAAATGGATGGGATTCAACATAAATGTATATTTATACCCTTATATGCATATACATGTCCATGTATATCAGTATGTACAAATGAGATAGTCAGACTGACTCCATTTTATCTTGAGCTGAATGACTGAGCAGGTGGGGGGGTCCCCAGAAGTGAAACTGACCCAGATTCCAGAAACTCACAAGTTAGCTTCTGTAATCATTTGCTACAGCTGATGTAATTCTGTGGTTTTTTTGCTATATCACCTACAGCTGATGTAATTCTGTGGTTGCTATATAAACACTGTCCCTCTAACAGTCGGGGCTGCTCTCTACTGAGGAGACAGCCCACAGCCGTGAATAAATGACTCTTTGTTTTGGACACAAGCTTTGAGTGGTCTTTCTCAGTGGCTTCCCTACAACACAAACATGTAGAAAGAATTTAGAACACTATGTGCAGTAGAATTGTGAATTATCTTTATTTTCTTTAAGTAAAATGTACTACCTTTGCAAACAAAAGAAAAATTAAAATAATTTCAGGTCTCAAATTTAGGCAAGTAATAAAAATAGAATTTTATAAAAAATGCATCTGTTTAGTTGAGATATTTGTTAACATTCATAGGAAAAATAAGACATTTAGAATATATATATGCAGGTTTTCATCTCAAAAATTTTTTTAGCTTAAAAGAATGAACCTAGAATTTCTAAATAAAACTCAGAATACCCAGAGTCACACAGTTACACTTAAACCTCTCAATTTCCATTGAGCTCCAAGAATTAATGCACCTTTATGTTAAATCATATTGATAAATAAAATATTCTTAGTATATGGTAAGTTTCATCAGAGATGTTCAATAACTGCTAGTGTATCCTCTCAATAAATTTTTAGATGATCTAATAAGAAAAATAACACAGAGATTTAAAAATATAAAGTCATAAATGAAGCTTAAAATTCAAGTTTAAAGAAATTTTTTCCAGAAAGAAATCATAGGTGAACAAATTGCAAGGAAGTAATGTTGTGGTTGTAAGAACATGTGCTTTAGCGCCAGAAGGTCTCAGGTTTCATAAATGCAGTTGATGTAGTTCCGGTCATGCTACTCTAAAATACGACACCTTGGTTTTTGGCTTGGTTTTTTCCTTCCTTCCTTCCTTCCTTCCTTCCTTCCTTCCTTCCTTCCTTCCTTCCTCCTTACTTCATTTCTTCCTCTTTTCATTTTTTTATAAAAGCAAAGCAGAAAGGTCTCTCTGATATTCTCCCACCCTTCCCCTCAGAAGCAGGCTATAAAAAATTTATCACCTGGGCATGGTGGCACATGTCTGTAATCCTAGTACTTGGGAGTCTGAGATGGGAGGATCATAGGTTCGAGGCCAGCACCAGCAACTTAATGACACCCTGTTTCAAAATGAAAAAATAAAAAGGACTGGGGATGTAGCTCAGATGTAGAATATTCCTGGCTTAACCCCTAGTGCCAAAAAAATTCAATTATCTGAGGTTCCTCTGAGAAAGGTCATAAGATCACCATGTGAGAGCAACACCCCTTACTCAAAGGAAAGGAATGTCCTTATCTCTGAAGATAAAGTGGCACAGAGAAGAATCTGAACAAACAAGTCCTGATAAAATCCCTTCTGTTTACTGCCACTAAACCAAATGCCCTTTGCCCAGTCATAGGATTATCCAAGGTCTGAAGTGGGAAAATGTGCAAAGCTTACTAGCTAAGCATTAGGTAATGGTGTTACAATTGTAGAAGTTACTGTGTAATAGAGAAATTGTCGGGAATTGGCAGAGATTGAGACTCAAAAAACAAAATCCAGATTACAGGATGACAGGAACTAATTTTTCTTGGATGATTATAATAATTTTGTTTGTTTGTTTTTTGGGTTTTATACCTGATTTTTTCATGATCCTTTGGATTAACCCAGGGGCGCTCTATCACTGAGCTACATCCCCAGTCCTTTTTATATTTTTTATGTTGAAACAGGATCTCACTCAATTGCTCAGGGTGCCTCAAACTTGGGATTCTCATTCCTCAGACTCCCGAGTCACTGGGATGTACGCCATCATGCCTAGCAGACCTTTAACATTTTTTTCTTTGTGTGTGTGTGTGTGTGTGTGTGGTACTGGGTATTAAAACCAGGGCATTCTCCCTCTGAGCTACAGCCCCAGCCCCTTTTATTTTTTACTTTGAAACAAGGTCTCACTAAATTGCTGAGGTTCTCTCTAAATTGCTGAGACTGTCTTCAAACCTGAAATCCTCCTGTCTCAGTCTCCCAAGTACTGGGATTATAGGTATGCTCCACTATGCCCTGCGCTTTAACATTTTAAACTTTACATCTGCATTATATTCTTACTGTTCTCCCATAATTAAAATATATTCAATAGCCTTTGTTATATCCTTTATTGTCTATAAATAAAATCATCTTCCATCTCAAAGCAATACGCTGACTCGGTTCATTTGCACTTTCCTCCTCCTTCTTTGGTCAGCCGTTGCATTGACACGGAATTGACTCTGTCCCTAGCAGAAGGAAGTGACTCTGCCTTGTTCATTTCTGCTCGTCCATGTCTCTTTTTGCAGTGTTAAATATAGTGCCAGTGTTCAAGAGTTATTTGTTGATAAGCCATTTGATAAATGTGTATCAACTCAATGTCAACAGGCTTAAATAGGTCTTTAGCCCAAGAGACAACCAGAATAATAAGACAGATCACTACAACAAACAGAAAATAGTTAAATGTAACAATGAATGATGATCTTCTAATGTAACTAGAAATACTTATGTGAACTCATGTCTAAGGTATGATTGTCCTCTATTGAGGAAATTCTTTTTTACCCCCTAGTAATCCAGGGCATGAATATGAGCCGTGGCAATCAATGGGCAACAGATGTTGTAGCCAGATGGCCTTTAACTTGAAAGTAGTTAACTTTTACTCAGGTGGTTATATTTCTTTAAACATGCTCTATAGTCTGTCCTTTTTATGTTATACTCAGAAATTAGTGGGCAGTTAAATGTTTTATGCTATTAATTTAATTAAGGTAGCTTTAATGAAAATAAAAAGATAAATGATTGGATTTCTTATGGCTTAGTTTCAACAATATAGGCCAAGCCTTCATACCTTATGTCCTGTGGTTGACCTTGCAAAACCAAACTTATTAAGAAATATCAAATATTGATGACTGTCTACAGTAAACCATTTTTTACCTGATTCATTCTCTGGTGAAGAAAGTGGGGAAAACAAATTTTTAAAATGGATCAGAGGCAAGTGCTCTGCCACTGAGCTATATCCCCAGCCCTTTTTATCTTCTATTTTGAGACAAGGTTTCACTGAGTTGCCCAGGTTGGACTCAAATTTGTGAGTCTCCTGCCTCAGCTTCCCGAGTAGCTGAGATTACATGCTTGTGCCACTACAACCAGCCTGATGTATCCCCTTCTAGAAATGTCATTGGAATTATTTCTAGCTATCTCCTCAGTAAGAAAATCATTTTCTACTAGTGCTTGACTTATATTTATCAAATCAGGCTTTGCAAGTGGAAGAAAAATTTTAAAAATAAGGAGAAAATTATAAAGCAAGATAATTTTGAAAGCCTTGGATGGTTCTGGAAGGGAAACATTCTTGATGAGACCAAGACCAAGACCTTCAGCATAAATAAAGATTTTATTGGTCAATCTGGGTGAGTGACAGATGACATACCCCCAAACAAGGGACTTCAGATAAATGAGGAAAGCGACCAGTAGAATAGTTGAGGGGGATGTGGAGAGGGGGAAGGGAAGAGAAAAAGGAGAACTGATGAAGGAAACAGTTCAAATAATGCCACATCCATATATGAAAGTATCACCACCGTCTCACTAACATGTATGGGAAGGGGAAGGGAGACATGGGGTGGGGTCTAGAGGGAAACACATCAAGTGCTGTGTGTGTGTTCATCTCACATTGAACCTCACTATGATGTATAATTACAATGAGCCAATGAAAGTATATATAGAAAAAGAAATGGAGAGGTAAACTTGGAGTGAAAGCATTTTAGATTTTTATATGAGAAGGAAAGTTGCAGTGACCTTAAGAAAGGAAAAGCTTTCTAAGGTTACTTTCCCATAGGACACATAGAAGTAATGCTACAAGAGCATCCTGAAGCACTATTTCAAAAAATGTACTATTACCTATGGAGAAGAAATGAAAGCATGCCACAAAGGAATAGCCATTGAAGATGGGCTCTCATTTTAAAGAAAACAGCAGGCAGAACCCAGGGCTAAAAGGTAAAGTGGCCCTGCTGGCTACAGCTACCAACTCTTTGAAATAACTGTCAGTCACACGTTGGTATGATCATCACGAATGTGAAATAATGCCTCAAACAATGACAGCTTTAAATACAAAAACAACAATCTCTTGGTATATCAATCTATAAAGTGATGTATTCAAACTTTTATAAAAATGTGGTATTCAAAATCATTCTTATTGCTTCAAAGAAGTATATATGTAAATACTTCCCAAAGGATGGCACAATTATTTCATTTTAAAAAATTGTTTTATTTGGCCCAATATCTCAGCTTCTCTTTTGCAAAATAGAAACACTAGCGCAACTTTATGCTAGAAAAGTAGTGGCCTTCAAATTAAGTTTCTAGGTAAAGTTCTACCACTATCAACCAGGTATTACTATGCTCATGTTATTAATGAGCAAAAAGGATTCTGCTGTCCATTCTTATTTATTTATTTATTTATTTATTTATTTAATTTATTTAGATACTGGGGATTGAACCCAGAGGCATTCTACCTCCAAGCTACATCCCCAGTCTGACTTTTTTTTTAATTTCTCATTTGAAAATAGGGTCTCACTAGGTGGCTGAGAGCCTTGCGAAGTTGCTGAGGTTGGACTTAAACCTGCAATCATCCTGTCTCAGCCTCCCAAGTACTGGGATTACAAGTATGCACCACCACGCCCGGCCACTGTCCTTTCTTAAAAGAAATTATGAGAGAAATTGAGTGGAGACAAATTGATCCTTAAATTTCTGGGTCTTATAGATTGTCCTACATCAATCAATTGTATATGTTTCATGGCATAAAGACAAAGATCTCATATGTACTGGGTTTCTCACTTACCAACACAAGTCAGGTTATTCTTGCCAAGGTAAAAAATACATTATTTACTAACAAACCAGATCGATCCTTTTAGTCCTTATCTTACATGATTTCCTGAGATTTTCTTCGCTAACTTTTTTTTAAATAACTTCTTACTAATATTTTCCTGGCACCTCACACTTCTGGTTTTCTTCCTTGTTTCCTAAATGCTTTCTCTTCCCAGATGATTTGCTTTAAAGTGATCAAAATCAGCTTCATTGAGAGAGTACATTTTTACCAAAGCAATTAACAAGGTAGGGATGCTAGCTAAGCAGATAAATGTAGGGAGTGGCTTGCAGTGACTCCCCAAGATAAGGGCATCTGTAACTTCAAGGAACAGCAATATACAAATGCTCCTGGGGCTGAATTAGGGAAGGGAAGAATTCTAGAAGAGTAAGGCAAGGGCGTTCCAGAGTCACCACAGTATGTAAGCTTCATTTGATATAGGTCTTTGACTTTGAGTGAAAAAAGGAGCTATCGAAGAGGTTTAATTGGAGAAGTTACATGATTGACTGATTTTTTTTTAATTTTTTTGTGCTGCTGGGGATTGAGCCCAGGAAGTTCTACCTCTGAGCTACACACCCAGCCCTATTTTTTATATTTTACTTTGTAACACGGTCTCGCTAAATTGCTATGAACTGGCCTGGAACCTGCAATTTTCCTGTCTGAGCCTCTGTAGTACTGGGATTACAAGCGCCAGTCACCTCACCCAGCTATTGAAGAGTTTCAACCTAGGAGTTACACAACTGACTGATTGTCTAAATGTTCTCTTTGTCTTTTGTTTAAAAAAAGAGCCAAAAAAATTCAAGAATGACTTCAAAAATTTTGGTGTGGGAAACTGGTAAAGCTTCAAATGAGATGGGAAGGGCTGTAATTGATGCAGATGGCAAGGGTGGTGGGAGGCTAGGGGAGGGAAGAGATAAGGATTTACATTTTGGATATGTTGAATTCAAAATGGCTACAAGGCATGTATGTGAAGATGTTAAGAAAGCAGATGACTGTGTGGAGTTCAGAAAAAAGTCTAGATTGGAGATATTTGTTTTCTTTGAAAAGGTTTATTTTTTTATATGTTTTTATTGGTGGATTGTAGTCTCACATCACAATGAGTATCAGTTTGGTGTTAACATACATGCACACACCTCTTGGTGTCCCTCCCCCCTGCCTCCTCCCCCACATGTAGCACTGAAAATGATGTTGGTATAATCTCATATGTACACATTGTTTATGATAGTAATTCCATGGATTCACTTCTTTCTTGCCCTTCCCCTTCCCTTGTACCCCTTCCCTTGCACCACTGAGGGTTCTCTGTTGTCATTGGAGTCCCTTTTGTGTTCCCACTACTCCCTA